>OZ005650.1:97962063-98229563 GCA_963930645.1 Salticus scenicus
AATTGCCAAAATTTTTAGTCATTTCCCCCCCCCCCAAAAAAAAAAAAAACATAAAAACCATGGGGGGAAAATGTAAAAGTCTTTAATGTCTATAGGCCCCCTTGATTCGTGGGCCCCGGTGCGACGCACCGCTTGCACCGCCGGTTTTTACGGCACTGGGTATTTTAATCTAAATTGTAACAGAAAGTTACTCAATTCCAATGTGGCATATTCAATTATGAGCTGTGATTGTCAGTTGATAATGGTTTTCCATGAACTCAATTTGTAATTTGAGTTAAATAACAATAAACGCGAATGAGCTGCGAATTATTCCTTAAAGAAGTGTACTTGATAAAAATTACGATTTTTGATATTAAAGAAAAATTTGAAATAGTCATAAAACGAAAAAACAACGCTAAATTTACATTTGCATGTCAAAAGAGGTATTTGAATAAACATATCATATAAATCAGTTTTACCTGATACTAAATTTGAACATTCGTTATTCTGGTTCATTTTCAACATACTAATATTACAAATGATTAGTGAAAAGGGCGCTTACGTTACATATATACTATATATAATTATTAATACCAGAGATCGGCGCAGTCCCTTTTTTGAATACCGAAAAAGAGGAAGGGAAAAAAAAAAAAAAACGATGAGCAAGATACGAGTATATATATATGATCGTACTACTTATCAAAATTTGATAAAAATTTATACTATTGCAAGAAACAGAGTTAGATCAATTCTAATGTGAAATAACGAATTTCCTCGGTCATTGTTCTAATCTAATCATAAAATACTAGGGTGTATGAAACGCTTATTTTTAACACGCTTTTATTAGCTTCACCTGTATGTTTGTATGTATGTTTGTATGTATGTTTGCATGTTTGTAACCGCTCTGGGAGCAAACAAAAAATCTATATTATAAAAAAAAAAGACTTTCTCTACGTGAACGGCGTGGCGTTGAGGTATAGCTCCGCGCTACGAACCTAAAGGTCTAGCGTTCGATCCCAGTCAGGTGATATTTTATAAAAAAGGTTTTTGTTTAATTCTAAATTATTTTAATTAAAGATTTAAATGTATGTAAATATTATGGTGTGTCACTCACACGATTTTCTCTTACCCTGCATTTTAATACTAAGATAGATATTTTGTATTTTTTAGTTCACATTTCTATAAAAGCGTGTTCTTTAATTTTTTAAAACTATAATATTATTTTAAATGTATGCCATTTGCAAACAGAAATACTTTAAGGATTTGACATTTTAATTATCTAGATAAAAATAATTCAGGAAGTAGCAAAATCATTAGTCTATCTTAAATTATGAAAAACGTCCAATATCAATTCAAAATTTTAGTGCTTAGGTGGGGTAAATTTGGCGCTTAGATTGTGGTAATTATGGCGCTAGGTTGTATAAATAAAATTGATATTCTCGGGAATCAGTGCAATCACTTTTTTGAATACCACTATTTATATAAAACAAACGTCTTACTATTAAATCAAAGATAACGACTTTAAACGATTGCTAAGTATTTCAGCACTATTCAAAAAGGTGAAAGCGCTAAATACCGTATTCTTTTGCAAAAAGAATTATAAAATATTTCGTTCAAATATAAGACTAAAAAATTATAAAATAAATAAAAAATAATAATATTTTTATAGAGATACAATTGTGGAAAAAAAATCGTGAAAATTACTAAAGAAAATATTTGGTTGTATTACTCATCAAAATTTGACAAAAGATTATACTGTTGCAAGATAAGATAAACTCTAATGTGAAATAACGGATTTTCCCGGTTATTGTTCTAATGTAATCGAAAAATACCAGGGGTATGAAACATTTGTTTGCTTAAATGTATGTCATTTGCAAACAAAAATCTTTTAAGGATTTGACATTTCAATTACCTTGTGAGGTAGACGTAGCGTTGAGTTGAGGAATTAAAGGTCGCCGAAGGAAGTCAGTATTGAAGGTGATGGCGTCGAGTTGGGCTTAAATGTTAGTTGAGGTTATGAAAGTTCTAGCTGGATCCAGCATACACTGTTAAAAATTTCAACAGAAAACTTTGTGTAATCTATTATCATAAGTCTTACGTAAAATTACAGAGAAAAATAAACGGACATGTTAAAAAACCTATTTTATACATTCATTTTAATAACTAATATTAATTTAGTTAATTATTTTTGAGAATATATTTCGGACTTGGAATGCTTTATCTAAAGTAGAAACAGGCATTTTTAATTTTAATTAAATAATTAAATAATAAAATTAGGTAAAAATACAGAACAAAGATTGAGATCTCGATTATTCCCTTTTAACTATAGAATCACTATAAATTAACAGAGACTCTGGATAAATATTTACATTAAATTTACAGAAATTTTTAACAGTGTAGTTTGGCGACGTTAAAGGTGAAATTGCTAGTTTGAAGGTGTCGAGCAGAGGTGATTTTAGGTAAGCATGGCGTCTTTAGTAATTGAAACGTAGTTAGATAAAAGGAAATTAGGATCTACACAGATTGTGAAAGATGATTGGTTATGGTCAGTTTTAAAGAAGTATCTGGATAAATGAAGTGAATAATGTTCTCTATTTTGGAGAAGTTTAAATAGTGTGATTGTTGCGTCGTGAAAAGTGGTGTATGGAGTAGTAGATATGACGAGATATCATGGTGTATGCAGATTAAACGAGTTGTAGCGGAGGATATATATTAGTTAAATGAGTTAAAATACTTGTGAGTTCCTTTGAAAATCCCGAGCCCTTCTTATTCGAGTCGAATAAAATTTGATAGTTATAACTAAAGTCTTCTTTATCACTATGGAGATAGCGGAAGTAGCCACGCCTACTTCACAACCTTGATAAAAATAATTCCGCAAGTGGCAAAATCATGAAATTCCCTTAACTTAACAAAAATATCTACTTTTAATTTAAAATTTACTTTTTAAAATTATTCAAACTTTACTACAAAGTATATTTCTATTTATTTCTTTATTTCTTTTTCTGAGTGTGATAACAATCTGCATTCTTTTAAAAATACATCATTTTATGTAAAAATAATTAAAGTAAAAAATTAGTATGAATTATTTTTTTTTTAAATTAGACGGAATATTTGAGTCTGTAGGGAAATTAAAAAAATATTTTTATGTCATATGAAATGAAACTATGTCAAAATTTGAAAGCTAAAACTGTCATAAAAAAATCTATTGATTTGTCTTAAAATATTTTTTTTTAAATCTTTAAAAGTATGATTTCTTTTTTTTTATTTAATGAAAATGAAGATGTTATTCTAGAGAAATCGCTTTTTTTTAAATCTCAACGAAATCTTAATAATGAGTAACGTAAATAAAACTGAAATAATAATTGTAAATACAAAGCTTTTCATAAGTGCATCCTGTTTTAGGAAATTTAAATCAAATCAAATCTTTTTTCTTTTAAGTAAAATAAAGAAAACAAAGAAGTATTTTTACAAGAATAATTACATTTACCCGCTAGGGAATATTTACTAATATTTTAGTTCAAACTTGGATTTTGATTTTAACTAACATGTTGCTACAGTTATTGTTAATGAAAAAGATTTCTAAGCATTTAGTTAATATTTAAGTTTAAAATTTCTCTGGCATTTTTATATTTTTTAAAATATGAGTTGAAGTCCTTAGAGTATTTATTTCTGCCCCTCTCCAATTAACTTCTATAAGATGAATGTTTTGAGATAAGAACTTCAAAGACAATGATTAGTTTTCTTGATTATTACTTATATAATAATAAGTGTTTTGTATAAGACAATTAAATGAAAACTCTATTAATTTGTGAGATTTTTTTTATGAAAAATTTATTTTGACTTGACGGTGTGTCAAATTTAGAGCATTTCAGATATGAAAATATTAACAATCATTGGTACTACTATTTCCGTAACAGAAATAATTTTTCTATTTCTACAGTAATATTTGTAATTGAATATGATAAAAATTAGTGGTGTATGAGCTCCGTATTGAGACGAAAACTGCTTCACCTCTGAAACCATTGAATAGTGCTTGTATTAGAAAGACTACACAGCTAAGAATTACAACGCAGGTGCTTATAAGCGTGTATATCTGGGTGACAAGTTATATATAAATACACCAAGCGCCAAATTATTAAATGTACTTTTTTTTCAATTTTACTAGGAGATAGGTATTTGTTGTTTTTAAAACAAGTTTATCAATGTATATACAAACACCAACTAAACAAAATTTTTTAAATATAATACATTAATGTATTTTTAGGTACGATTTTCAATTTTCGCTTGAAAAATATATCTTTATACACATGCGCTAAACATAGTGACTTAAAAAATTTGAAAATAATAATTTATTAATAGATATTTAGTACAGATATTATTATGAAAGACTGTCCTTAAAAAGATCCAGTATAATGTTCTTAAAAAGATTCAGTTCTTCCTTATTATTACGCTCTCCGTTATCATAAAGTACCAAAAGATAATTTAGTAGGGTACATAATGCCACTGTCCCCACAAAAGAAAGTAATAAATTATCAATAATAATAATAATAATAATAATATAGAAAGAAAATTAAATAAATGTTGGTTTAAGAAGGGTGAATTGTCAGAAATAGCCTTCTGACATTCTTTTTTTACTATCCAACATGACAATTCACTTCTCTTTTGAAAAAAAAAAAAAAAAGAAAAAAAAGAAAAAAGAAAGAAAGAAAAAAAAAGAGAAAGAAAAAAAAATCCTTTAAATATACGTAATAATTTTTGTCATTTAAACTGCATTTGAATCAACGATTCTTCAAAATAAATTATATTACTTTAGAATGAACTTAACACCTTTATTGTTTTACATCTAGAGATATTTAAAATATATATAGTTAAAAAAAATGTTTTGTCATTCTAAAATAAACAGCATAAGAAAATGAAATTTATTTATATTGTTACACTGATTACGTTCCAATGGACTCTGAAAGTAATTAAAAATATTTTAGCCCGAAGGGTAATAAACTAAGAAAAATTTTAAATAAATAAATAAATAAAATATATTTTTTTAAAAACCTTATTTTTGTGTCGAGAAAAAATATATTTTGAACTTTCATTTTATTATTATGAATTTGATATTATGTCTTTGGCGAACACAATAATTTTTTTTTTAAAAATTCAATATCTTTTTTTTTTTTTTTTTTTTTTTTTAATAAATTTTTGTTATCTTAAACAAATAAAAACAATAGAAAAGTCTTCTTTTCAAATAAATGAATTTCATGAAAAGAATGGGTTTATTAAATTTGCGAATTCAAACTCCTTTCATAAATGCATTAATTCAAATATAGTTACTCAGATTATGTTCTTTAAAAAATTAGTAAATGGATATTTTCTTACTCTCGGCGCATTTTAAGTAAATGGGTTTTGAGCATTAAATTGCGAAATAAGACTTTTATAAAAATAGAAAAATCCTAACAAATGAGAGGGCATTAATTATTGAAATTCTCTATTAGGAAAAATTTAAAACGACTTCAAATATGTGAGTTTTAATGAATATTTATGGTGATAGACTTTGTTTAGTTCATAAATGGACTATATTTAGACTTTATTAAATGAATAGATAAATCAGTACCCTGTCTTTCACAATACTTTCTCTATCAGATATATGGGTAAGAGAAATTAAAAATAATAGAAAAGGAAACCGAAGTTGATATTCTTTCATAACTAATAAATATAAAATTATGTAGAAAACACAATTTAATTTAGGATGATAGGACATTTTTTTTAGTCCTTTTTACATAGAGGCATGCGGGCACTATGTTGCATTCCTTAGAAACGGTTACTGTATTCATTTCTTAAATTTTTTTTCGCATGTTTTCGCTCAATTTAATATCCCCCCCCCCCTTTTAAAAAAAAAAAAATCTAGTTTCGACAGAGAAAAAAAGAGGAATTTTTTTTCATTTAGTACTTCATATACAAAAAGAATATATATATACATTCTTTAAAATATAAAATTGCGTTCCTTAACAGAGGTTACTATAGTCATTTTTTTTTTTTTAAATTTCTTTTGCACGTTTTCTCTCAATATTAAGTTTAATACATTTTTTAACTTCTTTTTAACGTATTTTTATAAACTTTTTGTCAAAAGAAGAAACCAGAAACCGTTCTCATGTGGTTTGTTTTGACGGGAAGCAATAGTTTAATCGTCCTAATAAAGTTTAAAACAAAATTGTTATAATTATTCTATATAATTGACTGAAATTTGAATATTTAATATAAATATGTAGGGTGTATAAATAAAATAGTTTGTATTATTTTAAGCCTATCATTTATTTTGTAATTCTTGAAAGTTTGTGAAATAGATAAATTTAGAAAATACTAATCGTATAAAAATATTTATGAAGTATAATTATGTTTAAAACGGTTCTAGTTTAATTTGATTCTTAGATGTATTTTACAGATTTGGATTATGAGCGGCTCATCAACAACGTAATTTAAATATTTATTCGAGAAGCAGGGTATTCATCAACAGATGTTAATTTGCATTTGCATATCTGGAATTATATTCTTCCAAATCGCATTAGAAATTCTGATGTCATACGCAGATTACTAACATTTGCTACATTTTAGGAAAATATTACGAAATAAATATTAATCTTGCTTCATTTTTCAGGTAGTTAAATCAACTTTATACCTAGAAAATTAATTTATATCTGAAAATTGTGATTTGATAATTCATATCCTTATTTATTAAATAATATTAATATTTATTACATAATGTTATATCATAACGTTATTCATTAAAAAAAGGTGCACTAAAATCTAGATTTAAATATATAAAAATAACGCGATATTTTAAAAGTAGTGTAAATCTCTCATTTTTAGAAGTAGGAAACTGTGGATAAAATTTTGCATTTGCTTAATTATTATTTTACTATTATATTATTATTTAAATATTATTTCTATTTTTCATATCAAACCTTTTTACGAAATCGCAATTTTTTCTATTAAGCTTATTTTATGCCCTCTTTTTAATTATTAAAAAAAAAAAAAAAAAAAAAAAAAAAAATCCCTCAAGCATTTCAAAACATCTATGTTCAGAAATTTTCACAAAAATATGTTTTTAAAAAGGCAATGATTGACAAAAACAAAATTTCTCTTTATATGTACACATACTTTGCTTCTATGTAGAGCCGGAATAGGAAAAAATTTTGTTCCACAAATGTATGTGAAAAGAAAACCAAATGCTGCTGACCTTCAAGTGGAAATAACAAATTCTTTTATTTGCTTCTAACATTCCAAGAAAGCCGTTTTTCTGAGAATAGTGTATGAAAGAATTTGAAAACAGAAATCTCACACATGCATGATGTCTTCAAATATAACTACTTTACTTATATTATTATTACAAATTATCGGTTTATGTTTTACGAATATAATGACTAAAATATAACGTGAATTTAGAAGAATAAATTTCTTTCTTTCTTTCTTTCTTTTTTTTCTTTTCTTTTTTTTTTTTTTTAAATTGTAAACATTGACGTAAATTAATAGGATTCAAAATATGTGTTTTTAACATTAGACATTAATCATAACTTTTTTTTTTATATATTTTAAAATATATTAAGTTTAAAATTCATTATTTTATTGCTTAAAGGAATGAATTTTAGAAATTAATCGTTCATTACTTCTATTGGTAAAGCATAATAGTAAAATAAATAAAAAGGCAACTCTGCAAAATTTAGTCTAAAAAATCTATGATATATTTCCACGTTAAAAACTTTTCTCTTTTATTATAAATACTATGCTTTATCTTTTATTGCATCACTTGGAAATTTAACATGACTCAGATAAATGAATTTAATAAAATAAATTAATAAATAAAAATAAGTTGATAAAATGAAGATAAAAGCTATGAAATATATATATTTTTTTATTTTAAGATTTATACAGATTATTTCGTTAGACGGGAAACACATAAGAAACAAGTATGTTGTGGCCACCACGAGACTTTCTTCTATATTTTCCTATACAAATGCACTCAGTAACAATAATTAAAAAAAAAAAAAAAAAAAAAAAAAAGTGGGACTTTGACAAAATTTTGGGTAAAATGTGAAAATTATTCTAAGTTTGTCAAAACACGGAAACCGTGGGACATTGACAAAATTGGGGGAAAAATGCAAAAATTTTTTTAAGTTTGTCAGAACACGGAAACCGTGGGATTTTGATAGAATTAAGAGGAGAGAGAGAGAGAAAAAAAAAAAAAGTGGGACTTTGACAAAATTTTGGGTAAAATGTGAAAATTTGTTAAAGTTTGTCAAGACACGGAAACCGTAGGACTTTGACAAAATTAGGGGAAAAAAGCAAAAATTAGTTTAAGTTAGTCAGAACAAGGAAACCGTGGGAGTTTGATAAAATTAAGAGGAGAGGAAAAAAAAAAAGATTTTTTTTTCTAAGTTTTTTTTCGTAAAAAGCAAAATATCGATGACTTTGTTTTAAATTATCACAGATTTTTAGTTCAACCATTCGTTTTAAAGGTACTGACGAAACCTTTCGAAAGATACCCATCTTGAAAATTTTTGCCCTATATCACCCTGTTAAAAATTTAGAAAAAGCGGGATGGCAACGCAACCTGCAAGACGATTTTTACCAAAAGTTGATAGGCACTAATTTATGTCAAGGTGCAACTACATACAAATTTGTATGAAATTCTGTGCAGTAGTTCCAGAGATACAGTTGCCACAAAATTTTGTCACACACACACACACAGACAGACAGACAGACATTTTCTAAAAATGGTAAAATCGTGTTCTACAGCTCTCAAAACGTGTAAATTCATCAAAAACCCGAAATCGAAAATTTTACGAATCCAATACTTTCTTCTATTGAAGATAGAAGAAAGTAAATATCAGAGAAAATCAGCCATTAATATGCTGTGGTCATCACAAAAGTTCACGCTCTACAAGTTGTCTGTTAAATTTATTTTCCGTGATAAATGCAGACGATTTTCCTTTCAGAGGTGTATAACACTAAATTTCAAAATAAAATTATTTTCATACTATAGGGGAAAAAAATTAAAAAATGCAGTTTTTTTTTTTTGGTCTAATAATTAATTTTATTTTAAACTAGCAGGCTTTCCTCGCTTCGCTGGTCATTTCATTGAAACGAATTCTCAAAATACCATATCATTAGCAATAATAAAAAATCTCAGGGGAAAAAAAATATTAAAATCAGTCAAAATCCAAGTTCCTGTAACCTTCGGTAGCGGTTTTTCCGCACGCCACACAGCGAGTCTGGAGCTCCAATGCCTTCGGCTGCAGCTTACCTGTTTTTTACTCCCCCTCTCTCCTGGGTAAAGCTGAAAGTTTCGCAAAATCTAATCAAAGCGCATATTGTGTGCACTTAATCAGCACCAGCACACAAAAATTCGCCTTTCTATGGTAATTTGGAATAGATTTAAGCTTAAAAACGTGTTTTTTGCCACCCCAAAAGGACGGCAGTGGGTAATTTAAAAAAATCCCTTTATAGTGCATGTTGCATACACATACTTGACCGACACATAAAAAAATCGAGATCCTGAGATTATTTCAAGCAGAGTTATGTCTTAAAACGAGTTTTATATCCCCCTTCCCCCCCCCCCGCTTACACTCTTAAAGGAGGGAAGAGGGGGGGATTTCGTAAAATCTGTTTATACTATCAGTTAGACACGCTTAACCGACCTACACATCAAAAATCTCCTTCCTAAGATAATTTAGTGCAGAGTTGCGCATGGAAACATGTTTCCTCTCCCCCCCACAACCCCCAAAGAGAGGACAGGACGGAAGTGTGTGTGTTAAGTGTAGTGTGTGTGTTGAGTACGCACAACCAATCGTCATATCAAAAAGTTGCTTTCCTCAGATAACTTAGAGCAGAGTTACTATTAAAAACGTGCCCCCCCCCCTCCGCCCTTAAAGGGAGAAAAGGGGGAATTTCGCAAAATTCCTTTATAATGCGTGTTTGGAACGCATAACCACTCCTCACGTAAAAAGTTGCCTTTTTAAGATAGTTCGGAACAGAGTTACGCAGAGAAACATGTTTTTTTTAATCCTCCAAGGGGGATAAGGTAAAATTTCAAAAAGTCCTTTTGTAGTGTGTGCCTTGAATACGCATAACCAATCGACATATAAAAAAAATCACTATCCTGTGATAATTTGGTGCAAAGTTACTCTTAAAAAAGTGTTTTTGCACATCCCCCGCCCTTAAAGAGGGGGGTAGTGGGAAATTTCATAAAATCTCTTTATAGTGCGTGTTGAGAACGCATAAACAACCCACACATAAAACTAATCTTACTGGTATAATTTTAAGAAAATTATGCTTTGAAACATGTTTATTGTTCCCCTCTCCCCAGGGGGTAAAGTGGGAGAATTTTGCAAAATTTCATTACAGTGGTTGTTGGTTACACGTAAATAAGCCACACACAAAAATTTGTGACCTCAGTTTCTATAGATTTCTCCAGACGAATTTAGCTCTAAAAGGGGGCTTGAATTTGCCCCCTCGTAACTCCCCCATAAAATCGAAAATCGCAAGAAAACCAAAGCGAATTTACGAAATAGCCTCAAGAAGACGCATGGCAGTTTTTTTATATCTTTGTGCTATTATTGGTACAGTTTTTCTCGAAAATCCGTATTTTGCTAAATCTGTCTCCGAAAATCATTTTTACCCCCTCCCTCCCTTAAAAATCCAAAATCCCAAAATAGCAGAAAATGATTTTTTTATACTCAAGTCTAGTCTGTCTATCTGCAATTTTTTCATCGTGAAGTAATAAGGAGCCGAGTTATGCTTATAAAGATATTTTGCCTTAACGGGGGGGGGGGGGGGTTATTTCGCAGAATCCCGTCTTAGTGATGGCTAGGATCCTAAAACCAACCTGCTTACCAAAATTTTTAACTCTGTCTTCCATAGAATCGCCACGGCTGTGTTGAATCAGTGAATTAGTGAGTTTTTCTTTTATATACAGATTATAACATTTATATAGTTCGAGTTCTTTCAAAAAATACTCATTGTAAAAATGTACACCACGGGGGAAAGTGGATATAGTACAAAGTTTTTTCCTAGTTTGCTATTACTCTTACAAATAATTCTTTTTCATTTCAGACTGATTCTTTAAAATAATTATCATAGTGCTCATTTATACGAAAGTTTACTCCGTAAAGGCATATAAAAAATTATTAAAAAACGAGATGAGAACGCAAATCTGTTCTGTAATTTTCCCCAAAAGTTGATAGAAATTGTCACATATCTAAACATAAATCAAATTCTGAATGTTAGTTATTGAACAGAAATGGCATTAAATGTTTGACAGAGACAATATCTAAAAATGTTCAAATCTTGTTCTAGAACTCGCAAAACGTGTAAATGTATTGAAGAACCGAAAGTGGAAGTTTTTTAAGACATCAATAATTTCTTATATTGAAATAGAAGAGAGTAATACATAAATCCAATTACGCCAGTTTTCGGATATTTTAGCGCTGTCGGTGACAGTTGAGAACTGATAATTATTGAATTAGGTTATAACGAGACAGATAACACAAAAATATAACGTAGATTCAGTATGAAAAATTAACATGTCATACAGAAGTAATGAAAGAAAATCGTAAAAGAAATAAATCGTATCATACATTTTAATTTCTCGAAGTTATCCTTGGGCAACGGACAACATATTTCAGTAGATTAAGTTTTCTAATATCAAAAACATTTAATCAAGTACACGCTCTATATCATGACAAGCAAAGTTCGAACGCCTCTAACATAGGCAATTAATTTAAGACTGTCAATCTTCTGCTATGAGATTAGTACATCATGTTATTCTGATATCATAGCTGAATCACATGATGTTCTGGAAATAAGATAATATTTCAAGTAGATAATATTTTATATTTAAATCTCATTTATTTGATGAAATGGTTTTGTAAAAATCTTTACACTTAACAACAAACGTATGAATTACTAACGCTTAAAAAATAAATGGTTTAATCCTAAATAAAAATTAGGTAACCGAAATTAAATTTTAGTATACTTTATCATGTGGATTTTCAGAAAACGTATGAATTACTAACGCTTAAAAAATAAATGGTTTAATCCTAAATAAAAATTAGGTAACCGAAATTAAATTTTAGTATACTTTATCATGTGGATTTTCAGAATTTAATAATATTTTTAGAATAGTTCTGTGCCCAGCCAGTGGTCGAACGGTTCTGCGCTGAAAGTTGATAGATGGCAAGGGCCGATTCAATCCCAGGTCGCGCTCATCGATCTAGCCATTCTCAGGTTTCATTGGTTTTCTCAGAAATTCCTGTAAATACGAACTAAAACTTCTTAGAAAGACCTCCCTACGTAAGGCATTCCCATATTGGCATAGGACCCCAGTGAAGTTACCTGTTCTTGATCAATCAACCAAACAACTGAGAATGGCGCTGTTATCATATCCTATAAGAAAATGAGTTTTTAAAATATCATACTCTCATGTAAAACATTAAAAAATAATAACACAAATTTATTTTAACAAATCCTCAGTTGATTTTGCAATTACACAAATTTCCAAATTTGTTTGCTTTACTTACTCATTGACTTATTGAGATGAAAATGAGCTGGGATATTATCGTACACTTGTTGATGATTTCCAATCGGATAAAAAGTGTAAACGTGAAAGTAAAAACTAATATTTTATTCTGAGAATTGTAAACGTCTGTTTTCCTACTCGAATTTACATTTTTATTTAGATGAACATATAAATATATACACATACAAAATACATCATATATTGTATTGTATATACGTATATTATCTTTATGTCTTGTATCGAATCAGAGTACAATATATTTAAGAATATTTCTCATAATTATAAGGATTCCAGTTTTTCTACTTTAACTGAACACTGAAAACTATTATTGAAACAATTATATTTTTTATTAATTTAAATTACATTAATAGACGATATTTATAAAGTTTTATTAATTTTCTAACTGAAAAAATTTAAAATACGGTCAAAAAATGTCTTTTTCATGCGTACACAATTATAAGGACAGCTTGATTGTTCATTTTTTTTTCTATTATTCTTTGTATAAATATTTTGTGGAACTTTTTTTTAAGCTGAAACGGTCAGAAATTTTGTTTAGCCTATTTTTTGTTCAATATTCAGTTTCAATACCTTTTCATACAGCATAGATGCTATTTTCAAATGACCTACAAATGAACTAAAATTGCCTACCTTCCACTTGCATGCACTTTTCTAACATGATAAGTTAAAAAAATTTCAACTTTTAGGTCACAGAAAAGGTGAAAATACAGAAATTTCTTTCTTCAAATCTTTTGTTTTACTAGTAGTAGAGCAAAAATCTCAATCTTGTTAAAAAAAAAAAAAAAAATCCCCCTCTTTAAAAGCTAACAAAAATCCAAGAATTCAAAAAAATTTGTGGATGTTCATAGTAGTAGGCAAAATAACTAAATTTATTCTGCCTTTAGTTGAAACTGCTCTCCAGAGCACCATAGATCCACCTATAAAATGCTTGATTCATATCTGTCTTAAAAGATTTACTGTGTCTTTCGTTATCGTCAGATAGTAACAATAACAGTTAAAACCATTTGCATAATCAATAATAAAATGTTTTTCATCTGAAAATTCAACATTTTCCCATTTCATATTGTCTTATTCCACTTTTAACACAGACGCCTTTCCCCCACCCCCTTCCCCCATCATATGTTTATTGGTTATTGATGCATTTTTATTCATTTTAACACATTATTAAATATTTCGAACACGTATAAACGTTGACACCAAACCTTTCCATAATAATTACGGGCAAATTCAACAGCAGACATTTTTAGTAGAGCAGGAAGATGAATTATGAGTGTTCGATCTCTGTAAAGCAACTCTGATTTTGTACCAGATCTCTCTTCTACCGAACCAACAGTTACACGTCAGATCGCAATTTCTTCAGCAGTTTTAGATCTTCAAATTTCAATAGATAATGGTGAATAGAAATTATCCTCCCATTTAAAAAACACGTTTATCACACTTTACTACATGAAAGTTCTTTTTTTTCGAAGAGTTATCTATTATATCCGCTGCGAAAAAAATTGAAAGCTTATATATGAACAATATAGTCCCGTGAATAAGAAATTCGTATTTCATCTGAAATTTTTTCACTCGTAAGTTAAATAAAACGAAAAATATCTTGATTGTCCTTTTAATTGTAAACATCTAAAAACGTGGAGAAAAAAATATTTTGCATTACTTTTTGTTAAGTTTATTTTATATTACAAAAATTCTAGCAGTTTTAAGTTTAAAAATACTAGATAAATTAAGTGTTCTTAGCATAATCTCGTTCTCAATTGTTTTTAAATTAGCTATTTCAAAACATCAAGTATTCTTATTAATATGAGAAGGGGTGTAATAAATTTTCTTATTACTTTGATTTATAAATAATAAATCTTATCAATTTTACAGACATGAAATATTTTATGACGACCATCAACTAAAAAACATATTTCATGAATTCTCCATTTTAGAACGAAGTTCATGTATTTTAAATTTTGTGAGCGTTTTATAAATAAATATATTTTTCATTTTCAGGAAAGGTGTTTTTATTTATACACATATTTTTCTCTATCTGCTTCCATATTTGTGTAGAAGTGTTTTCCAGTCTAAATTATGTTTTGAATACATGAGCAGCTTAATACATTATTAAAAGGTGTTAGAGAAAAGAGTAGGCATAAGTTTGTTTTAGACTTATTATATGATTTCCCGGATATATGTATGCTTTTTGATAGAGAGAGAAAGATGAGGTACATACACTGATGGAAAAATTAAAGCAACAACCTGTTTTCTCGTTTTCTTCTTTTGCACATAATTTTTAAACAAATAAACATATGAACATAAAATTTAGACGGCCTGTTCGTTATCATATTATTAACCGAATTTTATGTAACTTAATTTTATGTAACTGTGTATAATTCTTATGTTAAAGTTACATAATATTCGGTTAATAATATGATAATGAGCAGGGCATCCAAATTTTATGTTCATATGCTTATTTGTTTAAAAATTATGTGCAAAAGAAGAGAACGAGAGAACATGCTGTTGCTTTAATTTTGTCCACCAGCGTAGGTAAGTAGATAGATAGATAGACAGATATATATTAGATGAGAGAGAGAGAAATTATGATAAAAATTGAAATTGAGAGGTAAATGGTATTTGTTTAACTTACTTGTGTTTGAGTTTCCTGATTTTTTCAAAATTATTATTATTGAAGTTGTACTCATATCTTTATTGTACTTATAGATAAACCACAATTAATATATTGCACATTATGTGTTTTATGCATGGTATTTTTAATTTATGTTTATATTATACTATAAAATTTAATTTTCTTTCAGAGAAACTTTCTGCATTATGGAACTTTGGAGGTTTTGTGTTAAATTTATTATCCTTACGCTGTACAATAAAAGATACAAATAAAGCAAAAATTCCGTAATTACCTTACAGCATACTGCTGTAATTTCTTGCGCTTTCTTTTGATCATATCAGTATAATCAGCATTTATATTTTTTTTGTTTTAGTCTTTATAGTTTTTTATAAAATGTTGAAGGTATTCGATAAAAAATTTAAATGACAAAGTTAAAATTATATTTTATCAATATAATAAATTTATTCAATTAGAACACTGTCATTATATGATATTTTCTAAGCATCGGATTTCATAATAAAATCTGTAATATAGGAATAGAAAATTTGTTTCTTTTAAATTATTATAAAATATAAAATTTGATAATGATTAATTTTTAAGGCGATGGTGGGCGTATTAAAAATTTCTTTAAAATGGACAAGTGGAATGAGACGGAGCTTCCAATGTTTGAGGGAAAATGTTGTACTATGACTGGCTATAAAATTTAAATTTTTTGAATTTTAATAGTTTTTCAGAAATTTTACGATGTTTAATATTGATACATTTCAGTGCACATATATTCAAACATAACAAAATCTAAGACAATAATATCAAATTCCGATTTTTAACGTCCACCGTTTACTAAAAGTAAATTTATCAAAGTCTATAGGTATTTTTAATTGAACTCATTAAAACTTAACATATGTAAAATTTCCAAGAAGTTAACTATAATATTTTATTGTAATTCAAAATGAGAACCTAGAATAATATTGTTAGGCAGGCCACACACATATTTCATTAAGAAATGCTAAACTATCCCACAAATTCTGTAGATTTCGGAATGTATATTTTTCAACGTGTTAATTGTTATATAACTCATTTGTGATCTAATCCAGAACTTTGTTGAGAAACCACCAGTGGCCGAGCGGTTGTGCGCTTAAAACTGGTAGACGTGAGATGTCGGGTTCGATCCCAGGTTGCGCTCGTCGGCCTAGCCGTTCGGAGTTTACCATGTTTTTCTCCGAATCTTACGTTAATACAGGCTAGGACCCCTTAGAAAGAAACCCATGGAGGACACTTCGCCTCAGGCACAGCATCCTAGTGCTTTCAATCGACCTTAATCTACACAACCCAACCCAACAATGACAAATTTTGCCTGTCATATAACATTTCTTTCGAAAGTAGCTTTTCCAGTTTTAAAATAATTATAATACTTTAATAATATTCCTTCAATTCCTATAATTTTATTTTGTACATATACAGCATATATATATATATATGATAAATAATAAAATTCCTCTTGGTTGATATTAATTGGGAATTTTCAAACATCTCGATATTTCAGTTGAAATGCACTTTATTTTAATTTGAATTCCGTCAGAAATAATATGCTATTTTTTTTTCTTTTATTGTTTACTGAGCACAATTCAATTTACAACAGTTCTGTATATTTATCGCACAAACATGTTACAACAGTTATGTGATTTTACAGCAAAAACTGATGGTATATAAATTGCAACCACTTTATGCTGAAACTTTATAAGAGGTTTTTTTTTCTTTTATATATATTTCTTTTTCTTTTTAGCAATGTAAATATAATTTGCTTTTTAATAACATAATATAGTACTACTAAATTTTTTTCATGGAAAATATAAAGTATTGGTTTTGTAAATTTTGTAATTTTTAAATATTTCATATAGATTTATAAACCAATTATTAATAATACTTTAAGTTTTAAACATGGAAACGTTGTCACTGCGTTTGATTAGTAAATCATTTGAATATCAAAACAAAAATTTGAATCTTTACTTCACAAAAACAAGTTTTATTTTATTATATAAATTATCATCGAAAGTAAAAGGTCGAAACAAATGGTATATTGATTAAAGTTATAAAATATATTTAATTTAATATTTCAATGCTTGATTGGGTTTTCCTATTATTCTCAGTGCAGAAAACTCTTTACAGAGCATATATATACATATTATAAGAGAAACTTCATTTTAGCGCTGAAAATATTATAATTATGAATTCTCAGATTCAACAGCTGTAACGATACATGGATTTCAGCACGTTTCTACGTCTGGATTTAGAATAGTTGTAAAGATGTTAGCAACTAAACTAGTATGCACATCTGAGAAATAAGCTAATATTGTAAGAATTATATACGTATGAACGAACGGAAATTTATTTTACTCATGAACATTTATTACTAATCGTTTACTGTAATTTAAAACTAAAAACCGGTTTCAGTATTTAAGGTATTTTATTTGAGATGGTGTGAAATATTTACCAAAATAATAATAATAATAATAATAATAATAATAATAATAATAATAAATACATAAAAATATAAAAGCACTATCTATTCATATAAGATTTAATTTTAACAGACATTTTGAATTTTTTTTATTTCTGAAAAATTGCGTATATGCTTTAAAGGATTCTATAGAGGATTTGCTAGAAAATTATTTTGCATATTTCTAGTAAAACAGCTAGAAATTTTTATTAAAGAAAATAAAATTTTTAAAAACTTATTTTTATTTTTATTTTATTTTATTTTTTTACCTAAAAATATTAATACATTTACCGGGTGATATAAGTTAAACTGGCATTACTCACAGAGGCCTATGATTCTTGTTTTACGTATCAAATTCGAGTGAAGCTTTTATATGTGTTATAAAAATCATAGGGCAATTATACACATAAGCAGGCTTTACCCACTTAACTAATTACCACGTTTAATTGAACCACATATAAACCTAAAATCTAAAAATTTTAACTATGAAACAAAATTCCTTCAAAATCACGATATTATTTTGACCGTTATCGAGTATACAAGAGTATATTACGGTTTCGATCATTACCAAACTAGATACGAAAAATTAAGGTAATATTTCGACGAATCTAGCTGACTTTGGAATCGTATTCTGTGTCCATAGTGTGATAGGTTTGGAAACCCACTGCCTGCAGTGCACTTAACACAGAGACACAGACACGCTTTAAGAAACGAATACGCACATAAACCTTGGTCGGTGTCCCCACTATTTTCGTTAATGTTTTCTTTGCCGGAATTATCCTTTGCCAGTATCCTGAACACTTGTGGCAGTGCCTAACTCGATGTATTCACACACAATACTTAGATGGTGAAATAAAACGACGTCTAAAATGAAGACGCTTTTATGTTTAAGAGGTAGAGGAAACATTGGACAAAATTCCAACGCGGAAGTTTCATTCGAATGAAAGATAGGCAGAAAGAAAGAAAAAGGGGGGCTTAAATGATGTCATTTCTATGATCTAACTTTCTTTTCACTGATAAGATTCAGAGTTCAATCATCTCCACGTGTTATATTAAACAAGTTTCAAACAACGCTTTATAAAAACATGTCTTTAAACAAAAACCTCACATACATCTATCTAGTAGTTTTTTAGTCTATAACGCATTAACGTATACGGATACGAAGGCAGAATTATGTATGTATATATATATATATATATATATATATATATATATATATATATATATATATAAGGCGTCATTTTCGTCAAGAGATAGCGTTATAATGAAGCAAAATAAAAAAGAAAGATATAAAAATTCAATGATAACAAAAAAAAAAAAATACTTACAGAATTGTGCGCTCTATTTTCATCCTTTGGTGGCGCGTTACAAGCATGAAAACGCGTTATCAACAGCTAAACGCAACATAAAGAGTAAAGAGAGATACATAGAAAAATAAAATTAATACAGTTTTTGCTGTTTCCAAACTATTTTGTTGAAACAGCATACAATTTCTAAAATAAAACAATTTTTTTTTTTTTTGGATATAGCCTCAACAAAAATTTTGCTGTTTAAAAAACAAAAACACATTTTATTTCACGTGCTGCACGTATTTGGTTTTCATCATCACTTCATCGATCACATCTTTATGAAATATGAGGAAAACCAGCAGCTAAATAAACTTCACGTGACATTAATTCTGCTATCAGTCCAAATGAAAATCCTTTAAAACTCTATTTGCGTTTTAAAAGTATTTTTTCATTTTGCATAGTCAAAGTAAATAGCTTGGTGTGACTAAATTTTAAAATATATGTTTTTTCTCTAGAGAGAATAAGTGTAATAAATATGTGTAGTATACAATAAAAAAATTTCATACTTTTACTGTGCACAGTATTAATTTTGTAAATCATTAAACAGATATATTGAAGAACTACTATCGCTTAAAGGGACCTTTAAGTGTTTACCCGAAACTTTTTAAATGGATATGACACTTTTTAATTATTTTAATTTATCAAGAACGGTTTTTAGTATAAGCTCAGTTGTTTCATATTATGAAAAATATAAACCAAAATTAAATTTTATTCTTGAGTAATAAAAAAATTCTTTAACATTTAATTTGAAAAAATAATAAAAAATAATAAATAATCTGGTGTGTCACTTACAGGACTTCTTTTTTTTTTTAACCTACATTTTATAATTGTAAAGTTAGTTTGCAAATTAAAGGGTAAAATAACACATACTGTATATGATCCTAATTGAAAAACAATTTAAAGTTTTATTATTGGTATAATTCTGTACAGAAAGGAACAGTTTTATTTAATATGTAATTCCGTATGAGTGGGACAATCGCCTCCCTCAACTCCTTTTAAATATAGTACTTACATTTATAAATAATTCAAGGCTATTATTAAATTTTTAATTTTATCCTAAATTATCCAGACATCTTTCAAACCACATTCTTTAAAATTTACCAGTTTTGATCAAACTGTTAAAGTGGCAACCTCATATGAAATATAAATTTGAATTTCCCCAATTATTTGTTTTTACGTTATGTTTGTAGTACACTTACATACAAATCAACCACTAAACAATTGAATTTGTAATCGGGGGCACCTCAAAGCGCGATATTATATTTTAAACTAGAGATGACAATTTAATTTGAAACAAGACTTTGTCTGCCGTAGGAGAAATTAATTTTTATCCCTGAGCTGTTTTTGTTTTTATGGTAAAATGCAATAAAGCACTTCCATAAAATGCATTGAATAAAAAGGCGAGATTTTGCTTAATTTTTGGATAGCCCTGTGTATATGTTATATACACACCACATTACACAACACAAGCTGAAATTTATTTCTCGCAATTTTCAAGCATAGCTTCAATAAATCTAAATTTCTCTGAATGACCTTGTTAACGAATAGTGAATATTTTAAAACCATATTATACACGAAACATGCTTTTATACATATAAAAATGTGTGTTTATTTCATTTGTTAAGTGCAGACAATAGCTATTAATCTGTACCTAATAGAAATTTAGCCCATACACTATACAAAATTTGCATACGAGATTACGGTCAATAACCGGCGAAAAATGTTCCAGCCACTGATTGTTAAACTAAATTTATGCCCATAAATTTGTCATGATTTTTTTTTTTAAGAAGGGAACTGACCTTTAATAACTTGTTCAATACTCTTCATTTTACAGCAATTTCTTATAAATACAGTCCCTATATTTGTCGAAGGAGGGAACTACCCATATAATTTAACGATCAGTTCGCCAAAATTTACGGAATTTTTTTAGAGTGTAGACGTTATGTATTTGAATGCTCTTAGATGCCTCCGTACACTAACCATTTAACTGATTTCAACGAAAAGTTTAGTGCAGCATGCCTATATAATACAGATCTAGAAGTCTAAGTTTAGACTTACTGCTACTATTTGTCCTTAAGAAATCCTGATAACAGACATACATGCAGGCACACACACACATAGACCAACCGTTAAAAACCTTTTTGTTGCAATTGAGGTGATCTCAAAATGTATAAATATAATAACAACTCAGTTTCGAAAATTTGACCCAAAAGCAATAAATTCTCTATCATAAATGGGTAACAGAAAGTAAAAAGGTGTCATACTTTGAACCTTTTAAGAAAAGAATACAATTAAAATATATATTGTGAAAGATGCAATTGAACAATTGAATGTAATTTACAGTTTCTCAAAATTATTGATTATAGTAAAATTCTTCCTTCCTAAAAACGAAATATGAATAATTACTATCTATAATCAGAAAAAAAAAAGTTAAATAACATTTTAAAATGAAAGCTGATTGGTATTTGAATAAAACTAAGTAAATATGTAAAATGCTATAGAGGTTTTCTAAATGAACTCGTAATTTGGAAAGAATGAATAAATTTAAATTTTATGCCATATTTTGTAGATTTAACTCTTTTCATGAAATAGGCGACACAGACTTGTTACAGTTAATTTTGGATTATGCTGTCTGTACCTCCATATTATAGTTTATAAATTTCCATGCTACATGAGTTAGTAAATTGGTATGAAGCAAAAATATAGTAGTTCAGACTAGAAAAAAAATATATTTATTCAACATAAATGATAATATCATTTAAATTAATTAAACTATCGAAAGAAATGACAATATCTAAAATATTTAAAAGTTAAATTTTAATTTGTAATTCAATGTTATTCCTTTTACAAATTAAACTTAGATAGTAATAAAAAAATTAGAGGAGCAATTAGACACATTTTAGAAGAAAATTTAAAAAATCAAATTTCTATATATTTCATAAAAATATTAATCTTAATATATATAATATTCATAGTCCCGTACGAATTTATTCTAAAAGTATAAAAAGTGAATATTTGAAGAGAATCCTGGTGAGGTTAGTCTTTTACATTTTTGTAAATTAGATTTGTAATAATCAATTTTACTTAAAGAACTTACCACAACTATATATTCAAATTTTTTCATATATTCAAATGCATGAAAGAAAAAAAAGTAAGTAAACTGTTTTAGCGCTGTAAATTTAAAGAAAAACAAAGATTACTTGAGGAATTCTTATGCAACCTTGTGAAAAGCACAAAAGTTAATGAAATCATGTTAAAGAAAATCATTCTGAGAAAAATACTGCTCTGCATTTATTACATTCATGAAATACCGTTGGGAAATAAATTGGTAGTTACATTGTGAGAAAAGTTTTTCTCTTCTTTGTAAAATAACATCAAATAGTAAGTAATTCCATTATGTTTAGAACCGCAATTCCTTTTAATCAATGTATGTTTAATTCAGACCGAAATAAATTTATATTGGAAATTTTCGAAATGCAGTTAAATCAAGTAATTGTGTTTTAAAATATAAAGCAAATATTTAACAAGAAATGTACTAAAAAATGCAATTTAAGATATATTTAGTTTTAGTTTTAGGTTATTATTATTTATTATTTATTATTTTTTATTTTCTATAAAAAGACAAATAAAATAAACTATCACTTGCAAACATAGAAGGGGCCCTATTAGTGTCGGAGAGGCTCTATTTTCAAAACTGATAGAAGGGAGGTGCTGGTTTCAAACTTAAGGCACGATCGTTGGTCTAAACGTTTAGCGTTTTTCGTGTTATTTTTAAAAAGCATAAATACAAGACATAACCCCCTTGATAGTCCTCTAAATAAAGTATTCTTCCCCAAATTTAACTCCAAACACAAAGACACTGAAATAGAAACAGAAAACACAACACGTATTTCTACAGTATGGTACATTAAAATGCGTGCCCGTTTGTTTTTACTTCTGTTACATGACTATCGTATGTAATGGGAGTATTATCGACTTTACGTTTGCACCTGATTTATATATTTCAAAGTCTCCTAAGTCAAAAAAAAGTGTTTTTTTTTTTTTTTCATTTTGATTGACCAGTGTGCGCGTATATGTGTGTGACAAATCGTCTGACTAAAAAAAAAAAAAAAAAAAAAAAAAAATTGTATGTCCTGCGTACAGATGAGGCTGTCAAATTTTGATAAAAACTGGAAAACTGGACGTGTGACATTAGCAACCAGAGTGGTTTCGTATTATAATTTAAGTCCGTATGTCAAAAAATGGCTTAAACGATTTTCTTCAAATTTTCTATGTGAACCCCTTCTAGATGTCCTTTCGAATGTATTAATTGGTTATTGCAAGATAACTGATATGCATTCAGATATAATAGGCCAATTTTAGGTCTCTGAAGAGGGTATTTTACAAAGCGGCTCTACGGATTTTCTTCTAATTGGCTATATTAACTCCATTTTAGGTGTCCTTTTGTATGTGTTCGTTGATTTTTGGTGTAAAGTTGAGTTTGGCGAGTTTTAATGCGAAACAGAAGTGGGACCAAAACTCGGTATCTCAAAAACGACTCCAACAATTTTGTTTAAATTTGCTACATGAACACCCTTTGATATGTTCTTTTGTTTAGAATTAGTTGTTCAGTACAGGAAAAGTGATAAACATATTGACTAGATAAGTTGGATTTCTGAAATGAGTGTCTCAAAAAACAACTCTACCGATTTTCTTTAAACTCACTATACAGAGCCCCTTTAACACGTATTTACTATATTTGTTTTTGTTAGATATGCGTAATACAAAAACAAATGTGTACTTTTTTTAATTTATCTTTTTTATTTGGGTGTGTCTTATGGAATTAAAGTTCACTGGAACACTAACAGTTAGTGATTATCAAAAGCATAATTTAAGGATAGACACTTCAGAATAAATCTTGGTGGATTTTAGATTTCTTAATTGAAGATAACAGAAATAATAGACTTCTTAATCTAAACTGTAATCCAAACTGATAGTGGCACTCTTACAACTGCAGTATAATTAGGTAATCTTACCTAGGTAACTGAAGTCTATATTGACATCCGCAAAACTATAACATTTGCACTTTTATACATTTTAAGGAATAAAAACACACTTTGAAATAAATTATTTGAAGTTATTAATAGGCTTCAAGTACATAAAAAAATGTCCATCCAAAACTATGACATTATAATTTATCAACACAAAAATAATACTATATAGATAATGTTTCATATTGTATGGGACGAAAGAATAACATAGTACAAATTCTGTACTTGATTTATTTAGCCGAAACAAATCGATTCTACAAGTTTTCTCTGGCAGCAGCAAAAATCTTCCGGTTACGAAATCGCGTCTAGAAGTACTGTTAATCAAAATGACACCAACAACCGCATATAAATAAATAGATTGCTTATACACTGTAAAAAATAGGTTCTTAAAAATAAGCATATATTGTCTCAAAATAACCCCGAAACAAAATATACTTAAATTTGAAAACCCATGTACACATTTTTGAGCATATTGACATGATCAAAAATGGGGTTGACCAATAAGAATCCCAATATTCCCATGTTTAACATGTCAATGTACTCAAAAATGAGTACATGGGTTTTCAAATTTAAGTATATATTGTTTCGGAGCTATTTTGAGACAATATAGACTTATTTTTAAGAACCTATTTTTTACAGTGTACTTGATGAAACGATATGCCCTTTCTTTGTTGGCCACCTAGATCACACTATCTAAAGCCTTGTGATTTTTGTCTTATGGTGTTATGTTAAAGACAAAGTGTCCATGCCTCTATTTTCCCAGAACTTATAGCAAGTGATGCAGCGGATAACTAAAGTGCACGAATCATTAACAAAGGATATTCTGTCACGAGTGTGTCAGGAACTGGAATACCGCACCAGTATTTGCCGTATAACCGGGAAGACACACATAGATCATCTATAAAAACTTGTATAACTATGATTTTAGAGTTTCACTGCAAATTTGATTTATTAAAATAAAATAATAACAGCGTTTACAGGTATGTTTTCTTTTTGTCCCGTAATATGTAATAAACAAGGTAATTATAATTAAACTTCCCTTAAAAACAGCATCCTACAGAGCAACGGATGAACGGAATGCAACGAAATTTGGTATATAGACTATACACGAGATGCGTTCACGGAATTTCGAAAAACAAGTTCCACAATTTTCACTAGAGTGCGCCTTTTCAAGAAAAAACATTAAATTTAACACAATAAACGAGCAAAACGGAATACAGAAACAATATTAACAATCCAGAACAAGAATTACGAGTAATAAAATGTAAAACTAGGAAAAACTGTCAGTTCTAGGAAAAAAATTTCGAGATTTCCATGCTTCTGAAGAAGAGGAAACTTTATGCAAAACAGTGTACTGGTATTTTTTTCTTACCTTTACTTAATGTGATTCGATGACAAGGTGATCAGAAACTAGCCAATAAATGTTAATATTTAATAGCAGGAGACTTGGCGTTGGAATAATTAAACCAGGAATAAACTACTACGTCAGAAACGCCAAAGAAAAATTATTGAGGTGCATACAGCTGTTTCGGTAGCCTAAAGCGTACCGTCATCAGTGCAAAAAGAATTCAGAATCTGGAGAAGTGCTCATATATATAGGAGAGGGACCGGATTTAGTTCAACCAATAGGATTACGGAAGAGGTGGGGAGTGTGGCCAATAGGAATTAAGGAATGTGTAGCTGTGTAAACTGTAGAAAAATTAAGGAAATGTGGACTGAATGTAAAATTTCCAACAATCAGACAAATAGGGAACAGCGAAATCACAATTTACAAGGTTTTTAAAATTTTTATAAATATGAAAAGCTTCAAAGAAATCGAGTTCATGAATGGATTTAGGTCTGCAAATTATTTTAGCTGAATTAAATTTGAAATTATGATTTTCCTCCCAGCAATGTTTAGAAATAGCCGATTTATTGGTTTCTTGTTTGCGGACGTAATTCATATGTTCTTTTAGACGAAATTTAAGACTGCGTTTAGTTTGGCCAATATATGATAAACCACACTGACAGGAAATACTATAAATGCCCCAAGAATTATGCATATCAATAGGATCTTTTAACTGAGAAAAGGTGAGTTTATTGGAAGGCGAAAATATTATTTTAAAATCATATTGTTTGAGAATTTTAGCTATGGTTTGACTGGTTTTAGAAAAATAGGGTAAAACAATACTGATATTAGATGTGACTGATTTAGTAGACGAAATACGAGGGAGTTGTAATTTTTGGATAGCTTTGTCTATAATGGAAGGGTCATAACCTCTGTCAATTGCGATGGCTTTCAGGTATTTAATTTCAGATTTCAATAAAATAGGATTTGAACAAATATTAAGGGCACGGTTTACAAAAGTATAGAAAGCAGCCATTTTTTGGTTAGGTGGGTGACATGAACGCACATGGGGAGGAAGGGAGACTGCAAAATTTTTACGATAGACAGTGGTTGAAAATCCATTTACAGTGCGAGAGACGAGGGTATCAAGAAATGGAAGGGAGCCATTGTTTTCTATTTCATGTGTAAACTGGATATTACTGTCAATTGAATTTAAGGTATCTAAGACATGGTCAATATTGTGATGAGATATGTCGATGAGTGTGAAGGTGTCGTCAACGTAACGGGTCCAAAAAGGAAAAGATATTTTCTTAAAAAGCTTGCTTTCGAAATAGTGCATGTAAATATCTGCGAGAATTGGGGAGAGAGGGGAACCCATGGCTAAACCTTCAGACTGACGATAGAATTTATTTTGGAAAGAAAAAGTGGTTTGTGATAAACAAATGCGGGTAAGAGAAATTAATTCTTGTATTTCGAAAGAGGTGAAATGAAACTCTTTTAATCTATTTTCGAGACAGCAGAGGGCGCCACTTATTGGAACATTAGTGAAAAGAGATTTTACATCGAAAGAAACCATAGTGAGATTAGTGTGAGGGCAGTTTTGAATATTTTTTGCAAAATTTATAGAATTCTTAACAGTATAACTATTAGCAGCAAGAAGTGGAGCAAAAATTGTGGTGAGAAATTTAGCTAGATTATAGGAAGCAGTACCGATATTAGAGACTATTGGACGAAATGGAATATTGGGTTTGTGAACTTTTAAAAGTTCACAAACCCAATATTCCATTTCGTCCAATAGTCTCTAATATCGGTACTGCTTCCTATAATCTAGCTAAATTTCTCACCACAATTTTTGCTCCACTTCTTGCTGCTAATAGTTATACTGTTAAGAATTCTATAAATTTTGCAAAAAATATTCAAAACTGCCCTCACACTAATCTCACTATGGTTTCTTTCGATGTAAAATCTCTTTTCACTAATGTTCCAATAAGTGGCGCCCTCTGCTGTCTCGAAAATAGATTAAAAGAGTTTCATTTCACCTCTTTCGAAATACAAGAATTAATTTCTCTTACCCGCATTTGTTTATCACAAACCACTTTTTCTTTCCAAAATAAATTCTATCGTCAGTCTGAAGGTTTAGCCATGGGTTCCCCTCTCTCCCCAATTCTCGCAGATATTTACATGCACTATTTCGAAAGCAAGCTTTTTAAGAAAATATCTTTTCCTTTTTGGACCCGTTACGTTGACGACACCTTCACACTCATCGACATATCTCATCACAATATTGACCATGTCTTAGATACCTTAAATTCAATTGACAGTAATATCCAGTTTACACATGAAATAGAAAACAATGGCTCCCTTCCATTTCTTGATACCCTCGTCTCTCGCACTGTAAATGGATTTTCAACCACTGTCTATCGTAAAAATTTTGCAGTCTCCCTTCCTCCCCATGTGCGTTCATGTCACCCACCTAACCAAAAAATGGCTGCTTTCTATACTTTTGTAAACCGTGCCCTTAATATTTGTTCAAATCCTATTTTATTGAAATCTGAAATTAAATACCTGAAAGCCATCGCAATTGACAGAGGTTATGACCCTTCCATTATAGACAAAGCTATCCAAAAATTACAACTCCCTCGTATTTCGTCTACTAAATCAGTCACATCTAATATCAGTATTGTTTTACCCTATTTTTCTAAAACCAGTCAAACCATAGCTAAAATTCTCAAACAATATGATTTTAAAATAATATTTTCGCCTTCCAATAAACTCACCTTTTCTCAGTTAAAAGATCCTATTGATATGCATAATTCTTGGGGCATTTATAGTATTTCCTGTCAGTGTGGTTTATCATATATTGGCCAAACTAAACGCAGTCTTAAATTTCGTCTAAAAGAACATATGAATTACGTCCGCAAACAAGAAACCAATAAATCGGCTATTTCTAAACATTGCTGGGAGGAAAATCATAATTTCAAATTTAATTCAGCTAAAATAATTTGCAGACCTAAATCCATTCATGAACTCGATTTCTTTGAAGCTTTTCATATTTATAAAAATTTTAAAAACCTTGTAAATTGTGATTTCGCTGTTCCCTATTTGTCTGATTGTTGGAAATTTTACATTCAGTCCACATTTCCTTAATTTTTCTACAGTTTACACAGCTACACATTCCTTAATTCCTATTGGCCACACTCCCCACCTCTTCCGTAATCCTATTGGTTGAACTAAATCCGGTCCCTCTCCTATATATATGAGCACTTCTCCAGATTCTGAATTCTTTTTGCACTGATGACGGTACGCTTTAGGCTACCGAAACAGCTGTATGCACCTCAATAATTTTTCTTTGGCGTTTCTGACGTAGTAGTTTATTCCTGGTTTAAATGTTAATATTGTTTCTCTATTCCGTTTTGGTGTCGTTTATTATGTTAAATTTAACGTTTTTCCGGAAAAGTTGCCCTCTAGTGGACATTTTGAAACTAAAATCTTTTTTTCGAAATTCCGTGAGCACATTTCCTGTAAAGTCTATATGCTAAATTTCGTTGCATTCCGTTCATCCGTCTGCGCTGTAGGATGCTATCTATATAGGTGAAGTTTAATTATAACCACCTGTATAAAGACTATAATATATGTATAATGTACGTAAATGCTAACATGATTCTTATTTCATGCCATATGTTATACAAATACATAAGGTATACTGTATATATTTTTTAAGCAACACTGAAAAAAAAAAAAAACAGTCTTTGGGGACTGCCGATAGAAGTGAAAACTAAGTAACTTGCGAATTGTATCATCGAGCTATTAGAATTTTATTTTCGAATTATTTTTGGTTTGTAAAGAAGTGTTTATGATCTGTATTATATGATTCGGCACAATATTTGTAGCTACCCAAATTAAATGAACTAAGCCTTGTATTAGGTAAAAATATTGTAATATGACTAAAATAATTTTCTTTTTTTTTATTATTTATTTGAAAATTTATATTGAAAGCAAAAAGAAGAATATAACAGTCTGTATAAAAACACGTGCTTGTACTTTGTGAACTATGTATATACTGTGGAAAAAGTACATACATACATAGAGTATAGAACTAGAAAGAGACAGATGCCAGTAGCCAGTATACTACTCGTATTAGTATACATTTTATACATACATACATACATATATATATATGTATATGAGGCATGCCACGCCGTGCGCGAGAGATATACTCTATGTATATATATAATGTATACTAATAACGCACGGGGGTATATCTATGTACATATATACACAGTATATATATAGCTCATGGAAAGCGTTCGGTGACGATGACGCGAGTTCCATGATTTTTGTTCACCCAAAAAGTGTTCAACGCGCCTAAAGAAGTTTTCACTTCAAAAAAAAAAAAAAAAAAAAAAAAAAAAAATGTTAGATTACATCACAACGTGTGTGTAAAATATCGCTTACTCTTTCTGCGGTAAATTTCAATATTTTTATAAATCAGTGATTGAATTTTTAAAGAATATTGAAAAAAGAAAAAAAAAAAAAAAACCTAACAGTAAAGTATTAATATTGTCGCGGTAGTTGCACACAATGACAGAAGTTCTGATGATAATTACTTAAAACTTCATTAAAATATTTATGAGAGTATAATTACATTCATATTTTAAATTATTGCATCGAAAAATATTAAAATATTGCATCGAAAATAAGAAATGATACTCGATTTGCTTTCATTTTTTGTACAAAATGAATTCGCGTATTACATACTACAGTCGAACCTCGTTAACGTGAATTACTTTTAACATGAACTGTTTCCACAATCTTCGTCAAAATGAAAATTAGTTTAGTTATATGAAGATTAGTCACTGATAGCATGAACTACTGCTAACATCAACAAATTTTTTATCCTACTAGAAGTTCATGTTAACGAGGTTCGACTGTATTTTAATAAACCTTTATTAAGTTTTATTTTGTAACTTTTCTAATTTGTAATATAAATTTTTTAAAACGTTTCTTAAAACTTTTTATAGTTATTATTTATGATTTATTCATTTGAAAAATCATTCAAGTAACACGATTTTATTCTTTAAGACTTTTAAAGTAATAATAAATATAAAGTTTTTTAAAACTATTATAATGATATTGCAATATAGGATATATCAGCTTCAAACTTTTCGAACCTCATTTGCAATGAAATTGACTCCAAAGACATAAAGGATATATAGATCTTTCTTCACATAAAAAAGATGTTTTTCAAAATAATGAATGGAATAAGTATACTAATAAAAATTCTTTAAAAGAAACTGTAATGTAACATAAAAAAAAAAAAAAAAAAAAAAAAAAGATCTTAAAAAATGTATTTTTATTAAATCAAAATATTTTATGCTCTGATCTTTCAAAGTATTATTTAGATTTATTTCTTAGAGAGAAAAAAAAAGTGTACATAAGGAATTAGTTGTAAAAAAGATAAATTCCTAAATCGTAAATATCTTATAAATTTATACTTAAGCAATAATATTTTCTATAATCTTCAAAATAAAATTTGGCATAGTAATTTAATAAATAATCTGGTGCGTCACTCACACGACTTTCTCTTACCCTGAAATTTAATACTATAAATACAGGTCGGAGATTAAGAGGTAAGATAACGAGTACTGTTACGTAAACCTATGTTAAACAATTCAAATTAGGCTTCGGAAGAGTTTTATATGATAATTAGTTTTGTGTGAGGGGGCCACCGCTCCCCTCAACCCCCCGTTTCATTAATACACTTACATTTATATAAAATTTAATTCGGTTATTAAAACATAATTCTGTTTTTAAAAAATAATTTATTTAAATTGTTATTTAAAAAATGTATCTTTTATTATAATGCAGACGATTTCCATAATAGAGAAGTAGTATAACACTTAATATATAAAAAAATTTGAATTTATTCTCAATATTTTTGAAATTTTCAGGGAGAAATCTGGGGAATTTTTCAATATTTTCTAGTTTAAATCTACCTATTAAATTTACAGCATCGCCAAATGTAGGGATTTATCACTATGCCAGGGACTTTTAACAGATTTCTTTAGCGTGTAGGGGCTTTTGATGGTACCCCTTCTCCCGAGAACGTCCTCAAGATATCCTGAGGATGAAAGTACATCTTGCGTATATCCTCAGCACTAAAGTACTTTACGCAAATTTAAAATTTTTCGATAACTAGTGTGTATATAAAATTTATTTTTGTACTTAAGGATTTTTTTTCAAAAGTAAGTGTTATTTGGGGAAAAATTTGGCCTTAAATCTGTTAAATATTTTAAATTTATTGAAAAAAAAATTACTTTTTTAATAGAAATTGAGTTGGGGATTTTTTTGAAAAAAAAAAAAAAAAACCTGATTTGCGGAAATTTGAAAGCCTGTTTGGGGAAATTGACTGTCGATTATCTGGCAACACTTATCTGGTGTTGTCCAAGTTGAAGTAGAGTTTATAACTATTTTGAAATCAATGAAAGAACAAAGCAAGGAAAATGTGAGATGGAATAGAGAAATGCTTGAAACATTTTCCTAAGGTCTTTAATAGAAAACAAACCAAATAAATAAAAACAAAAAAGAAAAGAAAAGAAAAACTTACAGTTTTATGACATGACGACTGAATTTTGAATTCCTCGATTTACAAAGCTGAAACCAGGAGGTTGATGAAACGGTTTGACAGATTTACAGAACTTCTGTACAAACTCTTTTTTTTTTTTTGAGTCATTATTATCTATATATTAATAGGCAAGCATAAAATTTGTTGTCCCTTTTTAACATATTAATTATGGGAGTAGAGGGTTGAAAATGGTATCATTCGAAAGGTATGGTTAGCCGGAAGGTGCGAATACAAATATTATTTTCTTACGATGTCAAGAAGGTATTTAAAAATACATTTATTTTTTATGCATTTTCCCCCATTTTTCCCTTTTATACACGTATTCTTTCACATTAAAAAATACCTAAAAGTAGAAAATTGTTAAATCTGGCAATTTCATAAAGCTCAAATAAAACCATAGACACAGTAATTTGTATAATGTAGCATCACTATACGCAAGCGAAGTGATGACGTCACTGTCTGTCCATGGAGCCATGTAAAAGATTTTCTATTTTAATTGTCCATTGAGTTTTTTGTAAAAAAATATTAAAAAATAACGGAAATTATCTGCCGATTTTAATTCCGATATTTGGGTATAGTTATATATAAGTTACTGTCTACATGTGTTTGATTGAGTTATTTTTTCTGTAAAATTGATAAAATTTTAATTTAAAATCACAAAACTCCAGAAAAAAAAAATGGCAAACTTCCAGTTTCGAATGTAAACATAAACATTTCATTTCAAAGGGTGATATTTAAACAATAATTATTGAACTAATATACTAAATAAAAGGAAAATGGATTTGTTACTAACTGCTGCATGTATAAGTAGACGATACGGAAAAAATTCCGATTTCCGTTTTTTGCTGAATTTACATGTTTTGAGCTTTCTTTATGTTTCAATTAACTGAAATTGGCTACTTATTTTTTAAAAAAGTGTCTTTATTGCTAGCTTTTGTGGGTAGAAGAAGCAAGTAGAAGATACATAAAAACTTTTGATTTCTGGTTTTCGATGAATTTACACGTTTTGAAATTTCCTTGCATTTTAAATAAGTGAAATTAGTGAAATTGACTACTTATTTTTATTTTTTAAAAAGTGGATTTATTATTCTTTCCTCTGCATATATAAGTAGAAAATATAAGATTCAGAAATATTTTAGATTTTCGGTTTTCGATAAAGTTACACGTTTTGAAATTTCCCGAATTCAATTCGACTATTTTTAAAAAACATCTTTTTTTTTTTTTTTGTTCAAACACTGTACTTTATTAACCAATCGAATTAATTTAACAGAATTTGATACTTGGTTGGACCTTGGTCTGACATGGTACCTATTAGCTTCTGTGCTGTATCACACGACAAGGGGCGTTTTCACGTTGCGATTTTCTCTCATTTCAGGAAAGGCTAACATCTACAGAGAGAAATAGTTATATTAAGTAAAACTCTGCTGATTCAGTTAGAGTGAATATTGGCAAACAATAGCCGCAGCTGCGTTGCAATTGCATTCCGTTTAGGACAAGGCAATAACTTTGCTTTGCCTCGCTTTGCAAAAAAAAATGGTCGAGTTTCGACCACTGGGCGATACTAGTTATTATTATTACACATATATAGTAAGATAGTTTTCGTTACTTATATGAATGTTAAGTTTCAGAATTAAAAGATTTAACTAAAGAAAATCTTGAGGAATGAAAAAAAAAGCTGCAAAATTATTTACAAAATAATGACAATAATAATAAAATTCAAATTATAACTGCCCAAACTTAAGGGGTTACATCCAGTTGTATGCACGAAAAAACGTGTTTTTTTTGTGAATTTTTTGTGAAGAGGCCTTTTATTAAAGAAATATATACAATACATATACATATAGCAAATTTAATGTATGTTAAGAATCCGTGATGAGTTTACAAAAATATTGGGTTCCGCTGTTCCTGTAGTAGATCTCCTAGAGGACTTCCACAAAAAGGTGTCTGGCGGTGAGCAAGATATCTCTGATCCAAATTATCTGAAATGAAAAAACCAAAAGATTTATTTTTAGGATAGATGAATACAGGTAATGATCGTAGGAATAGTCAAAATTTTGATTTTTGACAAAATGGCGGCTTCCCCCCAAAAAAAATCGTTTTTTTCATGAAAATTTACACTTGAAAGTGGCTGAAAAAATCGAAATTATTATCAGAAATCTTATTCCTACGATCATTACCTGACAAAAATATCTAAGAAAATCGTGTCAAAATTTCAAGTCAATCGGTCCAGCCGTTTCGGAGAAATTTTGCTCACCGACTTTGAAAACACCGTTTCGAGATAAACGCGTTTAAAGTTTTGGGAACCATTTCTAAATATAGCTCTCAGATATAAGATAAACCTTCTATATTCTTATTCTAAGAAGCAAAACATTATGAAAAGCATGCACAAGGGCATAGGGATAATGAAAAACAGCTGCTACTCTGGTTTACGCTCCGCCTACTTTAAAACGCTCGGAGACGTCTTTACAAATACGCAAATTTCTCCGAAACTAATTGCCGGATCGATATGAAATTTTCAGACAATATTATCAAATATATGTACATTCAAAATATGTAAAAAAAAAAAAAAAAAAAAATCGATTTTTTGAAAATTACAACTGAATGTAACCCCTTAAGGGGATAACATAAAACAATCTGATAAATTACACATAAAATATCAATAAAAATAATTTTTTTTATTTTACTATAGAAAAGAGAACTAAATAATCAAATAAAAATTTCCAACTAATGTCAAGTATCTATATGAAAATATTTTTTATACACACGGATTTCTTATTAATAAGTTTACCAATTTTCGTAGTGTAGCTATTATTATTATTATTATTATTCGGGAGCAATTTAAAAGAAAATATTTTATTTATGTCGGGGGAAAAAATGAACGTGTAATTTTATTTATTTTGACATCATTTTTTTTTCTTTTAATAAGTTTTAAGTTAAAATGGGATTTTTATTTAATGTCATTAGAAACAATTATCCGATTGAACTAAAAAATATGGCGTTAACTACATTTTGTACTAATTAATAAATGTACCAATTTTCGTAGTTATCGATTGAACAGTATAACTTTGTACAACAAATAAAAAATTCGGTCAGATGCATTAACAAAATTGTCGCTTAAGATCGACAAATAGATATAAACATGCTTGGTTTGTGTATGCTTGGCTTCAAGTGTATAATAATGTATAGAATCTCGTATAATTACTTAAATAATTCACAGAAAATTGTAATTTTTTATAAGTAGTTGATGTATTTTTGATATTTCATGTAGTACTTTACGATAGATTAAAAGAAAAAATAGTGCAAAATATTTAATGACAATTTTTATGCACTCTAATAATCATCACTATAACTATAATGACCTTAAAAAATTCGCTGATTAAATTATTCTAAAATGAAAATAATGAGAGGCGTTCGATGTTAAAAAGTATTAGCACTGCATTATTAAAGAAATATATTAAAAATTTAATTTAAGAAATGATAACAGGTTCAACACTTTCCGTGATTTCATGGTGTTTCAGAATAATTGAAATATTTCAAAACAATGTGTGTCATTCTCTTTTAATTGAAAAAAAATATATTTCTTATCAATGCTTTGCCAGTTTTGCATCTAAAGCGTTTCAGAAATAATTAATAAGCGTATGTTTATTTTGGGGCTTGTTTTTGTGAAATCGTACGATATCCAAAAAGAAGCAGCTTTAATTAGTTTTGGAACATAAATTTTCTGAAATATAACAATACACCCATTTAATTATTACAACTATATTTTAATTTAGTGAAAAATATTTTATTAATGTAATCTGAAAGGGATAAAATAATAAGGTTATGTTATGACATGTTTCTAAAAATTCAGCTAATGGGGGTGAAAAAAAAAAAAAAAAAAAAAAGATATATTATTTAATTTCATTTATTAGAGAATTATTTTTATGAATTTCTATTACACGCAGCATGGGCATTAAATGTGAGAAAATGAAAGAGAAATATTCACGTTCAAATCATGTGAAATATGGATGAAAGAGTTTTGTTCCAAAACCTGTTAGCTTAGGTAAATATAATAATAATAAATAAAAAAAAAAATCCGTTTTTATTCCTAGCAAAAAAGTATTTATTGGAAAAATAGGCTCTTTATGTCATATATTTCATAGTAACCACATAAGAAGGTACTAAAATAACGGTTATAATGAAATCAAATGATGGTAGTACATTTGATAGCGACATGGAATTGATACTTGAAAGAAATTTTTTATCATGATATTCAGTTAATATGAGTTGAAATACTTTATGTGTATTTTTAATTCGCGCTTATCTCCTTATATTATTAAAATCTGTACGCGTGTGTGTTTCTGTGTGTGTGAGAGAGAGAGAGAGAGAGAGAGAGAAACGGTTTGAAACAGAAAGGCTCCGCCGCTAATGGTCGCACGGACTTCGGACATGTACCGTCGAACGGAGAATTTATCGCAGATGTACGATATCTAATTTGCTAAACGATACGACCCTAATTAGCGGAGATATTAATTAAAATGTTGACCCATGTCTATCCAAAAAACGAAGAAGAGAAAAAAAAAAAAAGAAAAGAGAGAAAATTTCGTGGGTTTTTGTAAAGCGATCGCTGCCGATCTATCAGAAATATCGAAAGTACACCAGTACCACGAGAAAGAGCATTTATTACCGATTCATACGGTACAATTTTTTTTTTAAATACGGATTTTTTATATTTAAAAAAAAAGTTTTATAAAGGGTCGAAAATTTCTCTTTTTCTCGATCGTCTTTTTTTGAAACGTCCTGTACGACCGAGTAACTGTTCCATTTCTTAACAACTGGTATGTTCGGAAAGGCCATTTAATCCTCTTTCGAACCATATAAACATTTTTACAAAATACGGATTAGCGATTCATATTTTTAGATTTTACGAAACATCGATTTTTTCACAAAACATTTCATAACTCAAAAGCGTTTAGAGATAAATCATTTCTTTTATATATATATATATATATATATATATATATATATATATATAGATCTCGCTTCCATAATTCAATTCCCAAAAGATTTAGAGGACATTTCAAAAACTGAATGAGTTAGCGATAAACATCTGGTATTTACGAGGTCACGTGTTTTGGTACTGCGATTAAAAATTGCAATTTTGAAAACGCTTCAGTTTTTCAATGTCGCACACTAAACTTGGTATACAGACCTAACATCACAAGACAGCCTTGCAGTTCAAATTTCATAGACTTTGCAAAAAATTTACATTTTAATTAGAAATTAAATTTTATTCTAATACGCGTATTTCAATTTCTAATTACGATTAATTTATTTTTAATACATCATTAGAAAGATATTTTAAAGTTCTTTTAAATTACCGAAAGTTTTCACCAGAATTACACGTTTTGAGGTGTCCTGAATCAGTTTTCTTTTATGGCGTTGTAATATTTTCAAATTTCAATATTACAGTTTCTAATTATGATTAAATTATTTTTAATACATCATTCGAAAGATATTTTAAAGTTCTTTTATATTATCGAAAGTTTTCACCAGATTTACACGTTTTGAGGTGTCCCGAATGAGTTTTCTTTTGTATCAGCTACAAATTAAAATAATTTCATAAGTAATGCATCATTAGAAAGCTTTTTTGATTTGGAATCGAACAGTGGAATACAGAAATTTCTACCGCCAGATGGCGCTGTAATTTTTTCAAATTTCAATATTTCAACGCGTATTTCAATTTCTAATTACGATTAAATTATTTTTAATACATAATTCGAAAAATATTTTAAAGTTCTTTTATATTATCGAAAGTTTTCAGGGGTTTACACGTTTTGAGGTGTCCCGAATGAGTTTTCTTTTGTATCACAGCTACTAATTAAAATTATTTTTAGTACATCATTCGAAAGATATTTTAAAGTTCTTTTAAATTATCGAAAGTTTTCACCAGAATTACACGTTTTGAGGTCTCCTGAATCACTTTTCTTTTATGGCGCTGTAATATTTTCAAATTTCAATATTTCAATTTCTAATTATGATTAAATTATTTTTAATACATCATTCGACAGATATTTTAAAGTTCTTTTAAATTATCGAAAGTTTTCACCGGAATTACACGTTTTGAGGTGTCCTGAATCAGCTTTCTTTTATGGCGTTGTAATGTTTTGCTCCGAAGGCAGTGGGGACCCGGTCCGAATTTTTACCCGATGAGAAATGATTTTTTAAATTTTCTTAAGAATAAAATTTTGAGTTGAGAAGGAATATTCCCACGTGCGCGCGCAGCGCGCATGTGTCTGCGCTACCGGAGGCAGTGGTGACCCGGTGGGAGTGTTTATCCGATCAGATTTTTATTTTTTTTTAGGAGGCACGAAGGGTCAGGGAAGGAATACACACGCGCAGCGCGTGTATCCCTTAAGTTGTGCGCGCGCAGCGCGCACGGGACTGCGCTTCCAAAAGCAGTGGGGACCTGGGCTGACTTTTTACCCAATCATAAATAATTATTTTTTTCAATTTCTTTTCTTAAGACTAAAAGTTACTGTTAGTGATTCATTTGAAAATACTGACCTGCTAGCGGGCGAAGCTCGCTAGTCTGGTATTAAAAATAGAATCTCTATATGAAGTTAGCCATTGTTTTACACAGCATACATCTCTATTATACATTATATACGCACAAAAGAAATGATAATTATAATTTTAAATTGGCAGATATTTTGCAATAAGAGAATTTCTAAAATATGCACTCTTAAGAAATTTACGGGGAAATAAGGGAATGTTAACAAAACATTCAGTTTTTCGATTCAAAAACTGAATTGATTTTAAGAAGAGAAAAAATTGATCAGACCTGAAATAAAATCTAAGCTTTTGTAATTTTACATGCAAATTTCTATCCTTCTATCGGCCTCTTCGCTCTTTGAAGAATGGAAATTACTTCGATCATTAGAGTAAAAATGTAAGGTTGGCCACAGGAAAAAAAAAAAAAATGCATTTTTCAAATTGTAATATAAAATCATAAAATTGACGTACGAATGTGCAGTTTGTACTACAATACTTCTTGTAACAAAAAGTGTTAAAAGCGTGGTAGCAAAAGCATTAGAATGCTTTTTATTATAAAAACTTTGTTGAAGAAAATAAAAAAGTTAGTTTCGAAATGTGCTCATAGATGTGTCGCCGATGAAGCTGTAGTACACTGTAGCAACAAATTCATCTTGACATTTAAACTAGCTGTGTTGATTGGTGATAGGAGTAAAACTAACTCATTTTAAAACAGTAACATATTTATTAATATTAATAAAAAATATAACTAAAATTATGTTGCATCTTGCAACTTAACTTAAATAAATTAAATCATAACAAAATAATAGTTCTTCTAAGTCGCTGCTCAGGCTTCCAGCTTCGTATTTATATATTTCAGCCGCTCTGGCGTCAAAAAGCAAGGCTGATGCCACTTCGGGAAATTGAGAATGGAAAGTGTAGCCAGACGCTACAGGACTACCCCTCCAGTCTTTCAGACGACATCTATACTGAGAACGTGACACGTTTTCCAGATCTTAAGATGATTCCTCGATCAGATTCCTGCTCCCTTTCAGGCTCCAAAACAAGATTCATGACGAACGCTGGCTTTAATCTGTTAATAGAGACCGCCCTTTCTGTGCCTCGAACAGGATCTTGAAGTGTTTCGGATGACGAGACAGCACCTTGAAGGGTCCCTCATAAAGTCCGGTTTCCATTTGAGCTCATTCCGCGGCTTCTATTCAGAATCCTTTGATCTGATGAGCCGAGCTCACAGTAGCTCAAAGCCTTCGGACGGGCTGTTTCTAACCCCCTGCTGAGATAATTGAGGGGCCGGGAGGCAGATATCTTTGTCAATTTTGCATGCTTTCCTTTGAGTTAACTGCGCGATCTGATAAGAAAGGGCTACAACTGATGACAAGACATTTGGCTCTTTGTGTCGGAAGCGTGATTAATGACGTTTTGAGCGTTGATCTTGAGCCCAAGTCGAAACTGGCCTTAAGGCTGCTGCAAAGGCCTGCGAATGAAATCCTGTCTAAGGAAAACAAAAGAACAGTTATTATTAAAAAAATGTAAAAGACGCAAGGCATGCGATTAAAGAACGTTCACTTTGCGAAAATTCACTGTAATATTCCAATATGTGCGTCCTTTATTGCCCAAATCCCACCAAACGCTCATCGAATTTAATTCAGGTTTTCGCAAACACTAATAGCTGAAAAGACTAGATTACATGCATTATTCGCGTCTTGAAAACTTCAATGTTAGCTGCAAGGGAAGCATAGGCATTTTCTTTTACATCATCTCACAAGAAGAAATCAAGAAAGGTTAATTCTGGGGATCGAAAAACATAAATTGTAAACAAATATTGATAAAACCCTCATCATCTTCTTTATTTTTTTGAGAACTGAAATTATGTTCTTTCTATCTCTCATAACTTTGTAAATTTACACGATATTTGTTTGGGGTTTTCATATAAGTTGCTCAATACTTTTGGCTATTAAATTATGCAAATGAAGATATTTAAAAGCTAGCGCTTGCGCAGTTAAAAATTATTCAGTGTAAATACTCATACTTCGCAAGACATTTAACATTTTTGTATTCTGATTGCTGTATGCTATGTCTAATGTAGTATGCCAAATTTTCTAAAAATGGCTTTGCACTGAATCTAATATCCTACGTGTTATAATTAAAAAAGTGGATTTTTTAGCATTTTTTTTAAAAAGACCGTTATATTTCCATGAATATATGTGGTAGCCTCATAAGAATTTATACAGATAATAAGAAAAATCGTTATAACCACATGCTACAGCCAAAACACATTCAAGTATTACCTTACACAGAGTGATCCCAAACATTTTGATTTTTGTTTAACTTTTTTTAGTGGTCCCGTTTTCCTCTTCCGTACATAACTTTTGCTTAACTACAGAAGGTATAACATGTTCTTTACACTACCAAAGTTTCAAGATGATTCCTAAAGAACTTTCCTAGATGTGTGACAAAACATCTGCATTCGAAAATATCCGAATACTTATTGGTAGATAGTATAGATTTCTTGTAAAACATTCCTAAAAAATTATTACTTATGCAAAAAACATTTAAATATTAAGTGATTTTCCAGTTATTCTATTTATCTGCCATTAAAATTTTCAGGAAGGCTGAATTTTGATATTCGTAAAATAAAATAAAATAAAAATAAGGTAGAGAACATAAATTTTCTTAAAATACATTTCAGATTTCTTTACATATACAGAACATAAGAATCGTCAATGGATCCATATTGTTTTACCGAAAAGTAAAGAAAACAAGAACGAAAAATCATGTGGTACGCATTGATTATTAACACTTTCTAATTGTACGTACTCGCTGTATCGCGAAACCTTCCATGTCCTTTACCTACGTTATCATGCAACAAACAGAATGACACAAATGCAAACAGATAGATTAATTGAATACATAATCACTCTTAAACAATGTTGGAACGTGTTAAAAAGGCTTGACACAAACGGAAATACAGTCCTTATAACGTATTTGAAGAATTTAATGTGTCCCTGTAAATCTAAGCACTAAAAATTCCGTATTCTATATAAAACATTATTCTAGCATATTTTAAATAATTGTCATTTTCTTTAAGATTTATGATGTAGAAATAAGTTTTTTAAACGTGATTTATATATATATATATATATATATAATGTTTCTTCTGAAATGTAATTCATTGTATATAAACCAGTTGAACAGGACATATGGATGCCATTTAAAATAGAGAACATTTCACAGTAAACTTGAATTATGTATATATATAATTTTCAAGAAATTCTGAAAATATTTACGGATGCTGGAGACGGGCAGACATACGGACATATGGACAAACAAATACACCAATTCAAATCATATTCACAATTGGAAATTGTTTGAAAGTGTTAAAAACTGTTGCAAATTTGTTTGTTAATACAAATGAAAAAGCAATTCCAGCAAATTTCCAATAATAAAACTCAATCTAACTAAATATTTTTATGTTGCTCTGTAAATCTTAGCGCTAATCATATTATTGTGTAAATTTCATTAAGATTTGTGCAAAGTAAAGTTATTAAAGTACGGTTTATATAAATACTTTCAGCAGAGAACAATGCTTTGAATACTTTCTGGTGTCCTTTTACAGCGACTATTAGCGATATTTACTCTATTTTTAATAGGAAACATCCAATAGTAAATTTGAATAACGTATTACAATTTCATTAAGATTTGTGTAAATTAAAGGTATTGAAATATAGTTTATAGAAATACTTCTCATTGAATGTAATGCTTCGGAATACTTTCGGGTGTAACTGTTCGTGTTATTTACTCTATTTTTAATAAGGAACATCGGATTATGTACTTAAATGAAATACATCAGTTTTGAAAAATGAATATTTAAGGGAGTTAGAGCGTGGACAGAAACACAAACCGAAGTCATTAACATTTTTCAACTTTGGAAAATGGTAAAAATCGTGTAGTTTTCATGTCTAAGCAACAAAAATTTAAATGAAGTTAAAAAAAAAATTGTTGGTTTTGCAATTTGTTTTAACATTTTGTTCGAAATATTCGTATATATACATATATATATAAGGAAATAAATAATTTTAAAGTATTAGGAAATATTGAGTACCAATATTATTTTTAAAAGTAGTTTTCAAATATGAATTTAATTTTTATAGTTTTCTTCCCTTTTTTATATTTTGAAACAAATAGGATTAAATTCTTTGAAAAGAAATAAAAAAAATCATACTTCTTCTTCTTTTTTTCTTATCATAAATATATTCTATAAAACAATGATATTTGAAGAAAATCGCAAGTAAAATTACTTTTGTGATTAAAAAAGGAATTTCTCTAAATTTCCAAGCCTTATATTGCCCAATAAAAAAATTGTGATCCCATGATATTCGAAAAAACATAGTCATTGGCAGATTTTATTTTGTCATAGAAATGCGTTAAAAGATAAGCGAATAAAACTAAATGAGACAAATTTTTATTTCTGAGAAAAAAAACTATTCTATAAAAAGGAGATAAAATAAAGAGGTATGCATTTAAGAAATTTAACTTCATTTAGTGTAAATTTTAGAGAATTATTGTTGTTTGCATTTCTTAAAATAAAAGAGGATAATTTATACAGTATATGCCATTGTATTTCTTGTTAATTATGAGGAAGAAATGTTAGCTTTTAATGACAAAGAAATATTTTGACACTTATGCATACATATATTCTCTCTTGTCTTTCACACGTTGTAGCACAATATTAAAAAAGACGTTAGACAGAACTCTTGTTTTAAATGCCGTGTAATCGTTTTCTGTCTCTAATTTATTCTTCTAATAACCACATCAGTTCAGATTTATACATTTAAAAGATCCCCATGAAAAAATATTAAATGTTTCCGTTACTATTCTATTCTACCAAAATACTAATCGAAATCCAAACTAAATAATCTGGTGTGTCCAAACTAAATAATCTGGACTTGGTGAATACCAAGTTTGAACTTTCTGCCATAATTTGTTTTTGAGATATGCTGATAACAGACAGACACACAGACACACAGACATACACACAGACCATTTGCTAAAAACATGATTTTCGTATTCAGGGGACCTCAGAACGTGTAAATATAACAAAACTCGCGTTCGAAAATTTGACCCAAAAACAATACTTTCTCTACCTTATGGGTAAGAGAAAGTAAAAACGTTACTATGGCATCCTCCTTTTATCTTATTTTTTTTTTATCCTGCACGTGCTTCTTATTTTCTAAATTCAATATTACTTTAATTTAATAAACCATGGTACAACTTTAATTTTTATTATATGGCCATATTTTTCATGTCTTCTTTTTATTAACACTTTATGATCCGCGTTTGTAATGATCTATAGACGGCGCTTTTTCAGCTTTTGCTGTTAGTAAATATTATAGCCACGTGTATTTATTTTTGTTCTATATGTGTTACTTCTTAATACTCGTGCTATAATGTCTCCGCCATTACATCATGGAAAATTGATTGCTTTTGGAAAAAATATTTCAGTTTATTCAAAGTTCGATCGGAAGTAGATATTTAACTGAAGTTAAACAAATATTAGTTTCAAATCATCTGATTAATTCTTTACTTCCATTAGCCGAAGCAACTGAAATTTTAAATTTGTCATTTGGAAATAAATGGAAGCTTAATTCTGGATTTCTTGATCCTTTGAAGTTATACTGGAGCACACAACAGTATGTGTTATCGTTTTTACCGGATTTATTCATTTTTATTCAATAAATATATGTGAAACTAAACATCGGCAAGCAATGGCGTCTATTCGAAAGCCGAAAGCTATCATGTCAATTGTAATTTCACTTTAGCCCACCAGAGGGCGAGCATTTCATTACAATCGCGGATAATTATAATTTAAAGGTTCAGTTACTTTGGCTAAGAAAAATATCTCGCGGACTGTCTTGGCTATGAGCTTGGCTCACGTATCATATTTAAATTAAAGGTTTTTCAGCGATTTTCTTTAGCATACCGGTGCATCATACATTCGTGCAAGCATATTCATAAAAGACGTGATATTCAGTTTTCTTGAATCTAGTCAAAGAAACATTGATTTTATTATTATTATTATTATTATTATTTTTTTTTTTTTTCAAAATATAAAATTATTAATACAAAAAAAAAAAAAAAAAAAAAAGTAAGAAAGAAAAGAAAATAAACATTCATAATTCCTACTGAGGCGTTTTGTGCAAATTAGGCTACCAATAAAACAAATGGCTTAAAATGGATTCGTTTTTCGATGCCAGCCACATGTTATCGTTTCTCGATCGAGCGTTGGTGAATAAACCGACGACAGATGGCGCTGTTAGGAGAGAATTCTGTGAAAATATGCAAATGAGACTATTATAAGAATTCTAATCCATAAACAGTTCCCCAGTATAAACCGTCTATGTGAACAGGGATGTTAGGTGCGAATAATAAAACTTTGTTGGTGAAGTTGTTTTAAGTCAACCAGGAATCTGCGACCATTATCTTGCGTAAATTGTGACTTGAGAAGAACGAAAGGTGAAAAATGGCCTTCAACAGCCCTTGGACTCATAAAACATGTTCAGTGGTTAAAGGAATATAGAACGTTTGAAGATCGTGTACGAAGTGTTCGACCATTTTTAAAAGAGGCACATTTGCCGCGTGTCGTAGCCTAAATGGAAGCATTAGGCTCTGAATCAGCTGCAAGAACTTGCAGAGCTCATGAAGCTGCCAGATGATTGAACTTACCACCATCCTCGGTATGCAATATTTTTTATCTGTACCCATGGGATACTTGATCTTTACCCATGCAGATTCCAGTCGTGTCATAAACGTTTAACACCAGATAACGTACAGATCGATGCATTTGCAAGATTTCCCCCCAAAATCTAACAGAATCCCACTTGAGTATTTAACAGCTTGTGGACAGATTGAGCTAATTTTTGCTAATTTTTGTTGTAGATCTCATGCATCCACAGTCTACAGATTTAGCACCAGTAGACTTCTGATTATAGGGATATTTGAAATACAGGTTGTACAGCTTCACGCCATCCAGTTTGTCAGATCAGAAAAATGCAATACATGAAGAGGTGTTATGTATGCATCCTAAATTGCTACAACCTCTACCATTGCTGGATTTTTGACTAAACTGCTGTGATGATCTTAATGTGGAACCTCTACTGCTGTAATGAGCGATCTGCAAGCATTCCGTTTTATATTTGCGTATATTTTCTTTGATTTGCATCAGCGCCACATATCAGTTGTTTCTTGAGTTATTTTTTCTTATAAAAAAAAAAAAAAAATCCGGTCCTTTCTGATAATAACCTGTGAAACCGTTTTCTATTTCGGCTATTTTTTCAGTTTTCATAATTTTTCTCAGTTTATACGGACTTTTTGTCCACATTGATCTTGTACTACGTACATTTTGACCTGGTTCCTTGCGAGATTCTGTGCAGTCTCGCATGTGCTGTCTCTTTCCAGATTAATGTTAAAATAGGTGTGATAATAACACTTTTAGTCGAAAGGAAAAAAGTGATAATGCAGCGTAAAATGACCAAATATTTACCTAATAAAAAGAGTATTTTTATCAATTATATTAAAATTTAAATAATACTACCATTGAGAAATACTTTTGTTTTGTAATTTTTTTTGCATTTAAGTAATTAATATTTTAAAATACATTTTCCATAACTATTATGGTAAATCAACTGTTTCTTTCTCTCTCTTTTTTTTCTATATATGTTTTATTTAAATTATTAATTTTTATATAAGGAGATGATAGACAGAAATATATGATGTCATTTGTGTACCAGCAATTCCTAAGAATATAAAACTTACGGATAAAAATTTTAAAAGAGAAATAAGAAAATATTTATGCATCAAAAATAATAAAGTTTGTCTCTTATCTTCATTTTTCTAAAAAAAAATACAGTTTTATTTTCTATTGGAAATTTATTCCTTTTATAGAAAATTTATTTATTACGTGAGGATTTATCAAAATATTTTGGATTGTAAACGAAACGTCAAATAAAATGTAAACTTTCAGACAATTTCGTTTCTTCCATCAGTAAAAAATGAATTAAAAAAATCTTTTTCTCTAAAAAAGAATTTTTATGTATTACGTAAGTACAGTTAAGATGTATATCAATATAATGCCTTGAAATGTAATTGTAACAATATGTGATATAGAGAGATTTTAAAATACTGAAAATATATAAAAATAGATTGGAATGTTATATTAAATACATATAATAATAACAGTAATGTATTCATAAAATACGTATAATATTTTAAGATGCATTTTTTATTACTCTTTTATTAAACTTTTATCAGTTTTGAATATTTCGGTCTTTTTCTTAATATATATATATATTAGCTTTACAGTTCTTGCAGCTAATTAACATTTTCCCGACCGCTGACGTAGATTCCCGTTATTTGAAAATCTCTAACTCCGCCAGTGAGCGATTCTTTTGCAATTTTTATGTCATTTATGTTTTATGAATGTACCCTATATACATATTTGTATAATCAAATATACTATGGATACAAATACTTTGATTAGGAAGAATATAAATATAAAGTTTATCCATTTATAATAAAAATGTAAATACAGAAAATTTTGTTCTGAAACTTTGTAACTTGGGAGAATAACGCCCACAGGCGAACCTTACCGTCAAAAACGCAAAAACATGCGGTCACGAAAATGTTAATATACTACTCATTCTTTAACGTTTTTCCAAATGTTTTAAAATTCTCTCTCTCTTTATATATATGTATGAATACAGGGTGTCCCAAAATTACAGCGACAAACTGAAAGAGGGGATGGGGATTCATACGGATTCAGAATTGCATACAAACACACGTCCGAAAACGTCATCTTAACCCTTTAAGAACCGAGTGTTTTTTGGTATTTTTTAACAAATGTGACCATGGCTTTTAACCCTTTGCTCTCGGCATATTTTCCGTAAGACACGCCTTTTCGCGTTCCTTTAAAACGTCAGACGTATAGTTCCTAACTTACTACCTTTTGGCTACCGAAAAATTGTAATGATTTGTTTTAATTTACTTCATCATTAAATAAAATAAATCTTTCTGTGAAAATTTTCCGGTAGCCGAAAGGTAGCCTATAGTTACACGTTTTAGAAAAATACCATTACGTTAGCAGAGGAAAACCTTAAAGCGTGTCTCGATTTTTTAATGTCCCCTCAGAAGGGACATATGAGCGATAAGGGTTAACTTTTGAATTTTTAAAAAATATATTTTTATTGCAAATGATTGCATAAAAATGTGTATATAATAATAATGTTGTTTCTAGTCGATGTATTTAAAGCACTGACTGTATTAATACAAATATTGTGTATGATTTTCTCAAATGATGGATTGTGCAAGATTTTAAATTTTACAAAGTAGGAGGAGTTACATACAACCAAAAATCTAGACTACACATGAGCATGATAATACTCATACATAAGTATTAAAAAACACCAGAATTTATCAGCAGGTTCACATTATACTTGTGACCATGGGCTGCTATGTATTTCTCATTCCTTCAGCTGTTATTTACATCAACTTAAAGCTTGTAGTTTTACGTTTATACTGCCTTCTTGTGTTAAAAATTACCCCCAAAATACTCGGTACTTAAAGAGTTAGGATGACATTTGGACATGGGTTCCTACGGAATTTTGAATCCTTATGATGTGCCCTATCTCCTCTTAAAGTTTGTCGATGTAATTTTGTGACACATTGTATATATATATACAGTAGAGACGAACTTATCCGAGGTAATGTGGACCAAGGGTACTTCGGGTAATCGAAAACTCGAATAACATGGACTCTGTCACAAATTGGATTGGAAACATACTACAAAGTTTAAAATGTATGAAAACGCAGTCAATAAAGTAAAATAATACACATATTACATATTTGAATGTAGTCAATTAACAACATAATGTAATACACACATAAATTATAAAATACTGTGAGGTGTAGCAACATTTATCAAAGTTATCTACGCCATTTATCAAAAGCCACGCCTCATCTAGGAAGCGGCCAATTCAGGACTTCCCCGGTTAAGCCGGAACTCGGTTAATCGGGGTTCGGTTAAACACGGCTCTACTGTATATATGTGTGCGTGTGTATTGCGGTTCTTTTAATGTTATAATTTTTAATGAATTTCGTAAAGACAAAGTGCTCATCAATTTATTAATGCTGCATAATTATTCTTTTTATTGTTATGACTATAAATGATATAAATTATTTCTAATATTATCCGAAAAAATTTAGTCTTTTACATAAGAGATTATTATTTAAGTCAGTTAATATCTTTTATTTACAATAAATATGGGTATGACTTTAAATTTTCAATTGAAGTCATTCAGGAATATGGTTTCTTTTATTTTATATATCCACGTATTAATATAGCACTTTCAATTACATTATCAAACACATTGGGTTTGTACTGGACATAAAAACATAAATTGTTAAATTTTTGAAACAATCTCTATAATATTTCTCTAACGTGGACCAATTACGATTACATTTTGTCGAAATGATACGATAGTGATGTAATTAATAAAATACATAAGGATAAAAAATAATAAAAAAATTTATAAATGGACAATATTTAATCACGGGGTTTCAGCTTAATGGTCTAATACGAAAAAATCTGGTGTGAAACAACCACACGACTTCCATTACCCGTTATTACATGTATTATATGCATTTTTGAGAGATAATGTGATCAGAAAACATAAAAGTGACCTAAAGAAAAAATCGTTAGAGCCGTTTTTGAGATACCAACTTTTACAAAAAATCAATTATTGACCGGAAAAAAATAATTACATACAAAAGCATATTTAAAAGTGAGTTAAAATGGCGAGTTTGAAAAAAATCTGTACAACCGTTTTTAAAGGAACGCCTTTGCGAGGCCTGAAATTGAGCTATTTATACAGGCCGCCTATCAATTTTCCTGAACTAACCAACTATATCATTCGAAAGGACATCTAATAGAGTGTTTATATAGCAAGTTTGAAGAAAATCGTTAGAGCCGTTTTTGAGATACGGACTTACGGTCCCACTTCCGGTTTCCGATGTCTCACTTCCGGTTTTTAAATTTTCACCAAAATATGGAAATTTCATCTGTACACCAGACGTATTTCAATTCTAAAGTTTCGTAGATCTATCTTTATTAGTTTCTGAGCTATAATAGCCAGAAGATTCTCCACATACATACATACATACATACATACACACACACAAACATACACACTGACCAATTGCCAAAAACCACTTTTTTGGACTCAGGGGACCTTAAAACGTGTAAATCAGGTGAAAACCCGATATCGAATTTTCAGACCGAATACAATACTTCCATTACCTACGGTAGTAGGGTAATGGAAGTAAAAATGAAATTTATCTTATGAGACCATGGGAAAATGTATTTTTAGGAGTTGCTTCTTTAGAATCTTTGCAAGCGTCATTTTAAACCTATCAATACTTTCAAAATATATTCAGAATATGAATTATTATCATAAATTGACTAAAAAACGCATTCAAAAAAGGACAATCAAAATAGGAATTATTATTATTATTATTATTATTATTATTTATTTTTTACAAAAAAATCTGCCAAAACAAATAAATAAAATGTCATCGCCAATACGGCGACAAAAGTTTAAAAAGAGTCATGGGGGTCCTATACTAAAACTGTACTGACTGCGAAAGTATAAAAATTGGGTCGCCAAACATGAATTTTATTTTGAAACCATTCTTTGAATAATTTTGGTTTGACTATTGTACATTATTAATTTAGATCTAATAATAATTTGGCTTCTGGTAAGTAAAATTTTAATTATGTGGTAAAACTGGTATAATATTTATGAGTTTCAAATTTTACAAGTAAATAAGAAAAGAAATAAAGTGCGAAAATTTCGCACAGGTTTGCTAATAAATAAATAAATAAATAAATACACGAAATGACTTTAAATGTTGTCTAATATACGCAGCCACTTCTAATAAATATATGTGCCTTATAAAGATTGTCAGTTTACATGCTACTATTTTATAACTCACGTTGAAAATTAATTCTTCATTCACTTACAGATTTTTCAAAAATGATGATTACAAGTTTTAAAAGGTGGTAGTGTGCACACCACGAGATTATTCAACAATTCCATGCGAAATTTGGCATATTACATTCCATATTAAATGGAAATTTTTGTTTCAAACTTTATGAATGATGAAATAATTTAAAAATGTTTTTAATCAATTTACTTTGATTTGCGTGAAAATGTTATGGTATACTAAAAAGTGTTCAAAGTATGCATTTACAGAACATGTTTTGCCTCTAGAATTAGAAACACCGAGTTTGTATTGGCTGACGCAAATGGTAGTAAGAATACAACTTCAGAAGACGATTCCATATTTTGTGCACTATATTAAATAAATTATTTAATGTCCTGTTTTTCAACAATTTTTACCATTTACACACACACGCACACACACACACACACAAAAAAATTTCCTTGAAAAAATATTTTTTTTTTTTTTTTTTTTTTTTTTTTAATCTACATTTTATATTTACAATAAATTTGATATACCACTAGTTAATTTTACTTTCATGCTGATACAATATACAAGATAAAATGAAGTGATTCAACAAGAATATATAAAAAAACTAGTATGTTGTGGCCACCACAAGACTTTTTTCTATATTTTCCTATACAAATTCAATCAGTAACAAATATATATATATATATATATATATATATATATATATGTTTTTCAGTTTTTTTTCGTTAAAAGTAAAACAAAATCGATAACTTTGTTTTAAATTATCACATATTTATAGTTCAACCATTCATTTTAAAGGTATTGACGAGACCTTTCGAAAGATACCCACCTTGAAAATTTACCTCCCCCTGAGGGTTACTTTCCCCCAGGGGGGAAACAATGCCCCCACATGCACAACTTTTTTTCCTAATTAACTACTACTATTATCAATAATTAATATTAATTTTACAATCACAGGTTAAGAATAACTCTTATTATGTACAGTTATACGAAATTTTGTCCTATACTGCCATGTTAAGAATTTAGAAAAAATACGATCACAGCGACACCTGTTGAGCGATTGATCCCCAAATCTAATCAGCACCAGTTTATATCAGGGACGAACTAAATACCAAGTTTGGTTAAATTTCGTAAGAAAAAAAAAAAATACGATTGCTTTTCAAATTTTTTTTTTTATTAAAAGTAAAAGAAAATCGATAACTTTGTTTTAAATTATCACAGATTTATAGTTCAACCATTCGTTTTAAAGGTATTGACGAGACCTTTCGAAAGATACCCATCTTGAAAATTTACTCCCCTCGAGGGGGGGGGGGGACTTTACCCCCAGGGGGGGGGTGGCGAGGCTCCTACACATACAAATTTTTTTTCCCAGTTGACTATCTCTATTATAAATAATTCTTGTAAATTTCATACTGATTACTAAAAAATAATTCTCTTTATGCACATTTATACAAAATTTTGTCCTATATCACCATCTTAAAAATTTAGAAAAAGCAGGATGGCAACGCAACCTGTAAAACAATTTTTACCAAAAGTTGATAGGCACTAATTTATATCAAAGTATAACTACATACAAATTTGTATCAAATTCTGTGCAGTAATTCCTGAGATACAGTTGCCACAAAATTTTGTCACACACACACACAGACAGACTGACAGACAGACATTTTCTAAAAACGGTCAAATCGAGTTCTACAGCTCTCAAAACGTGTAAATCCATCAAAAACCCGAGGTCGAAAATTTTTACGAATCCAATACTTTCTTCTATTGAATATAGAAGAAATTAATAACTATTATTTAAAAAAAATGCACCATAAATATCAACAGAACTTACCATTATTAACAATATGAACTGAAAAATAAAATAGATTCTTTTACAATATACTTATAAATACATGCTTATAAAAACATTTATTTTTAAGCTTATTTTAAATTTTAGATATTACATACATACAATATATAATAATGTTATGAAATCTTTCACTATCTAAAGGAATAGTTCTATTTCACGAAAACGTGCTGTAATATCTAGATAATAAATCTTTTGCTATAAATGTATGGTGTTATAAAATTTACATTTGTAAATATAGATGAAGAGCTACATTATATTTCGTATTTTTTGTTAACTAAAATTTAATTTAAGCGCGCATTCCCTTTTAGACTATTCCTAAATATTCAAAGAAAAAATAAAATCCATAATTAACATTTTTTGGTTTCTTTTACATTGTTAAAAATTTCATTTCAAACTTGAACCACTGTATGAAGTAACGTTACAAGCAATACCATAGTATGGTTCAACTTTTAAGTTTTCTACTTCTTGCATTGAATTTAAATTGCCCCAAAACTTGGAGCTACCATACATCCAGGCACAAAGGAAGTATTAATAAGTAAAATTCCTATTGAAACTAAACCAATCTTAAATTAAAGAGCGTTGTCGAAAACATAGGGTAAAATGCAAATTTTGTGCAAAAACTCACCTATAGGCCAAGATAAGACCCTAGAAAATTTAGCCTCTTTATGGAAATGAACAAAAACAGAATAAGCGGGCAAGAAGGTGTGGTACAGTGCCTGTAAAAAATATGTCCTATTTGCTGCCAGAAATTCCCTGTACAGTAATTTCTGGTTTATAACCCGCAGGTAAGATGTGTCATTTCTCCACCAGAAATTTTATTTAATAGAGAAATCTATACTTTTTCGAAGGGAGAGCTCGTACAAATATAAATTTATTTATCAATTGAAATTTCTGGTGCAAAACTGGATTATATAACCTGCAGGGTACCTACCAGAAATTACGGTAATTTGAGAATATATGTTCGGACAACGTAATTTTTTCGTAAATTACGAGTATTTTCTCAAATTACAGAGAATTTCTGGCAGCAAATAGGATATTTTTTTTACAGTGAGGTGTTTGACTTGAAAGAAGGCCTTGTGTTCGAACCTCGTCTCGATCAAATTTTGAATTTTATTTATTGATTTAAAACATAATACCAATATTTGGTTCAACATAAAATTACCAAATCATGGTAAAAGGCTAAATGATCAGGTGGTTGCAGCTACTTCACCACCAAGTTTTGGTTTAAACTAACATAAAATTTTTAACAGTGTACATGATTATTTATAAATTTTAAATTTAATTTTCAACTTTCAAAATGTACTCTGAAAATATATTTTAATGGATGTATTTTGATAAACATCTTTTAAAAATATTTTTGAAAAAGCTCATCCAACATGCAGTTTTATTTTTTTACTTTGTGTAGAAAATTACATATATTTTACAGTAAAAGAGAAATAAATTTCAAGACAAAAATATACGTGAAAAGTAAAACGAATACTGCTGACATCCCATAAGAAAAGCTTTCAATTCTGATGCTTTCGATACGCTTTAGTAGAAAATTTCCTTTAAGAAAGAACGTATGCGTTAAAAAATATTCTGAAGTACTTTTTTTTTTTTTTTTCAAAATTTATATTTTCGAATATTTTTGGAAACAACTTCATAAATGTTTCAAACATGGGTAGTGTATTTTATTGATTGAAAAGGTTTTTGTAATAAATATTGTTTTATAAAAAAGAAAAAAAAAGATAGATTCATTGATAAAGTATATTTACACTCTAATCATTTTATCACAATTTTTGAGTATTTTAAATGTATAAATTTTAGGTACTTGGATAGTATTTAGAATTAAGAGGGTATTTTAAATCGTGGAAAAAAACACTTTAATAGTATGATTTTATTTAAGTAAATATATCTTTGCAATTTACTTCGTATTCCATTTTTTTTTTCTTAAGTGAAAAAATTCAGATAATTCTCGATTTAAATATTTATTGAAAAAAAAAAAAAATAATAATCCTTAAAATAACGATAGAATGATAAAAATTTTTAAGCATTTATAAACATTAAATTTATGTGCTTTAACTAAACCTAGAATAAAAATACAGTTTTATTTTATGGAAAAATTCAAATTCAAAGCATATTTTGCTATCAGCAATTTTATATTTTCGACTTTATTTTTAAAATTACTGCTGACTTCCACTGTAAATAAATGAATAAAAAAAGATCTTTATCAATGTCGGATAATATTTTTACTTTCTCTTACCAATATATGTAAGTTCATAAAGTATTGTTTTGGGGCCGAGTTTTTTAAATTAAGTTTTTGTTTAATTTGCACATTTTGACATCCACTGAATCCAAAAATCTTGGTTTAGTGTTGGTCTATGTGTGTACATGTGCAATTGTCTATTATGAGCATATTTAATGAGCAAATGGTAGCAGCAAATTCAAACTCGATATTGTAAATTTGTATCATATAGTGATGCTACACTAAAATTTCCGTTAAAATCAAGCAATTGTTTCGTGTATGGGGGCATTCAAGACAATTCAAAAACATTACATCTACGGAGGAAATTTCTGGAGAGTACAGTGTAGCATCTATATAGGTTGTCCCAAACAAAATTAAATGAACATACCTTTCGTATGCATAAAAACATGTATTTGTGGTATGGAAATCATTGATCATTTGTTTACAGGGCTACCCAAAGTATTTGGATACATTGCACAGTGTTCGGAATTTCAAAAAAGCTGGCCAAAAGTCGAAATTAAAGAAAACAAGTGAAATTGTGATGTATATATATGTTTTCGAGGTCGCTGAATCCGAATCTGACATTGGTTTCTTGAAAACTTCAAAGGCAAACTCAAAAACAAGATGGCGGATCCAATATGGCAGACAAAAAATTAAAAAATTAATATAAGATGGATAATTCTTACATTAAGGGGTTTTTGAGGGCACTGAATTCAAATTTGACGTTAGTTTTCATAAAAAAAGTGATATTACACTCAAAAACAAGATGGCGGATCCAATATGGCGGATCAAAAATCAAAAAATTGATAGATGAAGGATAATTTTCACATTTAAGGGTTTTTGAGGACGCTAAATTCAAATTTGATATCAGTTTTTATAAAAAAAGTGATCTTGCACTCAAAAACAAGATGACGGATCCAATATGGCAGACCAAAGTCCAAAAAATTAAAAAATTAAAGTAAAAAGTTAAAACGCTTTTACACATACAGGGGCAGGCGGGGGCCCCCAATTCTTTAACGGCTGAATAAAATGGACATCCCTTAACACTCTCCACTTTGAATCAATGCGGGATCTTGCGAGATAAAAAAGTTTCCATACTTTGAAACTTTTAGTTATGTTATAATTGAGGTTAACTTCAAAAAGCCGCTCAGGAGATCACGATGAAAAAAAATACAGCATAAATATTATCTACTAACCTCCACAATTGTCGGCCATATTTTGTTGAATGTTGTTGTTGCGAAATTTTCCGAGAAACACTATTTGTTTAACTGTTAAAATGCATTAAAAGAAAAAATTGTCACGTTTTCCGCCAGCCTACACTTAGAAATATGTAGATAGAATAAATTTTCCACCTCACAGTTTCATTCAGTGGCTCCCTCTGAAGGTATTTCCGCGGTACTTACGTCTAAAAACGCGCCTAAATTTTTCGACTTTTGGCCAGCTTTTTTGAAATTCCGAACACTGTGCATTGGGGCTATATTTTGAAATTGTTGGATGTGTATTTGAGAATATTTATTTATTAATTTATTAATTTTTATACAGGACTAAATTAAGTACAAAATGTGATGTATATACAGTTTATAGACAATATACAGCGCTACCCAAAATTAAGCTAAACGTTCTTTTCTATTGAATGTAAATTGAGGAAAGTGCTTTGCTACATTTCCCTAGATTGACGAACGCAGTTAGAGAAGGAAAATTACTTTCTGATACCCATACCCACACCATGAACAAACTACTGTTTTATGCTCGAGTTTCAGCTCTATTTTTTCTTTAATATCCCGTTTGGAGGTGCCCTGAATAAGAAAGGCAAAATTTTTAGCCGTTAATCTGTATGTTAATAAAATAACTTAAAAACAAATAACTGCAAGAGATTCAAATTTGGTATTTTGAAGTTCGTATGGTGCTGCTAGAGGAGTAGCTGCTTTGATCGAGATTGCTAAGTTTCAAAGCGTATTGTTGGTGAAAGTTGTCTAAATAATTTGAAATAAACTTTGAAATTTAATAACAGCCTTGATGTTTTTCAAAAATATAAATGTCGGTATTGTAATTGAACGAGGGGTTGAGGGGGCTCCTCCCACTTAGAACTGGAAATTAAATAAAACTGTTTCTAGATCTGTTTTAGATTTATTTTAAAGTAGATCTAACTTCATTATCTTACCTTATTTACCTTACGCCTTAATCAGCAATGTATCTTTATAGTATCGAAATGCAGGTTATGGAAAAAACGTGTGAGTGACACACCAGATACTTTTATGCTAAATTATGTGAATTAACAATGATCGATGACTTTAATTTGGATATTAAAAAGTAAACTTCTTCATTTTTCATTATATGTTTTCTAAAGAAATCATAAAGTTGTATTAAATCGTCAAATTGAAAATCATTTCGATGGACAGTTTCGAAATTTCAAATATTAAATTGTTTAACATAGAATGATTATTTCTATATAATTGTGTAAGGAACATCGAAAAAGGAATTTGAAAGAATATGTATGTAATGGAACAAAGCAATTTCTTAGAACTTAAAATATATATTTAGGACAATTTTTTATCGAAATTCCTACCGAGTTCGAACACTTTTAATAAAGAAGCACTTATTTTGTATATCTGTGTTAAAGAACATCTGTGTTAAAGGAAGATTCTGCTTCGAATAATAATCAAGTGGTTGTTGTTTATTTGTCAACATCGTCATTCAAGAACCTCTTGTCAGAAATAAGAAATTAGCGGCATAAAAAGGAAATCAAACTCACAATGTAAAAAATATCGAAAACTCGAAGTATTAGATTTGAAAACTGAGCCGGAATTAATAAATGTTAGGCCCGAAAATGAAATTAAACTAATATTGAGCTAGAAAAAAAATCGAAAAATCTAATTTTTATCGAAATTTCTATCCAAGTTTAAACATTTGTCGTACAGAGGCAAAATGTTTTGTATCTCTGTGTTGAAGAAGAATTCTCCTTTGATTACTAAACAAATGGTTGTTGTTTATTTGTCAGCATCGTCATTTAAGAATTAATAAATCTGAAGAACAAAAATAAAATTACACCCCCCCCCACACACACACACAAAAAAAAAAAAAAAAAAAAAAAAAAAAAAAAAAAATAATGTTAAAAAAATAATTATAATAATAATAATAATAATAATAAATTAAGAAAAATTCTCTAACTTTCTAATAGAATATTTCTGTTTTCTAATATTACAATTTTTTTAAATATATAAAATTACATTTAAATCAGTCAAAAGATAATCTTTCCCTGTAACCAGATGAATTCTGTACCGATTGATAGAGATTTCGACTGGTAGTTACATAATTTTTCTTTTTTCCATATAGAGAATTTGATATTAAAGAAGAATTGGACAGTGCAAGGTAACAGTAGAAAACGTGGTTGGTTGAGGTGTAAAAATGAAAATGCAATTCCAGGTATTTACTTATATAGTCTTTAATATATCAGAATATTTTTGTGAGCCCTGTAAATCTTAATGTTTATTGTGCTATATACTACAAAAATCATTTTTTGTGTATGTAAGTAATATATTTCAATTTCATTGACATTTGCGCTAAGTAATGTTATTAAAATATGATTTATAGAAATGTTTCTCATAGAACACAATACTTTGGAATACTTTTGAGGGTTCCTCTGCACAGACCAGTGGTAGAATTTACTCAATATTTATAGTGAACATCCGATACTGAACTTCAATAATCTATTTCAATTTCATTAAAATTTGTGCAAAATTATTAAAATATGTTTTATAGAAAAACTTTTCATAGAACACAATGCTTTAGAATACTTTCAGGTGTCACTGTAATCAAACCAATTGTGGTGTTTAATCCGCATTTAATAGGGACCATCCGACAGTGAACTTGATTAACATATTTCAATTCCATTAAGATTTGTGTAAAGTAAAGGTATTAAAATATGGTTTATAGAAATACTTGTCATAGAACGCAATGCTTTGAAATACTTTCGGGTTTCCCTGTACACAAACCAGTAAAAGTGTTCACTCCATTTTCAATATGGAGCATCCGATAATGAACATGAAGAGCATATATCAGTTTTAAAAAATTCCATTTAAGGGTGCTAGAGCGCTAAAAGACAGACAGACAAAGGAAAGACTGACCCTTGGTGAATTAAAATTTTTATTTGAATGAAGAGTGTTTTGTGTAATTTTCCATGGTATATTTGATAGATAAATCGAATTTAAGTCCAAGAAGGAAAACTTTACACCACAGTGAAACAAATGGAAAATATTATTGTGTGTAATTTCACTAACTTATCTCGTATTTAGTCTGTTTTTACAGTTTTCAAAACAATCGATTTTGGAATAGATTTGCCAATTGACGGGAAATAAAATATTCGTCTGGTTTCTTTGACGAAAAACTGAGTATATGGATCAATAATATTCATGACGTATAACGTTAAGAGCGAAAACGTATCTTTGTAAGTTCAGAGCTACATGTTCTACAGAAAACCGATGATTGAACAAAATTTCTACTGGATTTTTTTGTAAAAAAAAAAAAAAAAAAAAAAAAAAAAAAGGAATAGAGACAAGAGACGAAATTAGCTCAAATTCATTTATAGGTAAGTATGAAATTTAAAATATTGTCACGTATCCAAAACGTAAAATATAAATAAAATATCGTACAATGAATAAACTTTCAATTGGTTTCTTTGATTTAATTTATTAAAATAATTTGTTAAATGTTTTGGTTTTATTCTGTATTTAATATACCAAAGTTGCCAAGTCTCACGTTTTTCAAGGAAAATTTCATACCAGAATTTTTTTATAATTGTTTTCAGTTTATTTTATAGTCAAAAATATATATGGCAAATTACTTAATATATATATATATATATATATGTATGTATATGTTGGTTATTCTGATTGAAAATTTAGATAGATTGGTAATTATGATATACTATTCTAAACAATTTAATATAGTTCTATGGTGTTATGTGTAAGTTAAGACTGATTGTCTACACTAGGATCTTATGCCTCATTGAAATATTCTCCGTGAGGTCTTTTTAAGAAAACCTAACCGATATAATACGGAGAAATAACCCATAAGATACGGAGAAAAACACGAAAGAAACAGACTCTCTCGTCTATTAGTTTAAAGAGCAGAAACTCTCGGCTTCTGATGGGACATACGAATGTTATATATACAAAAATAATCACAAACAGTTTTTTTTCTTGCCTAATTTGTATTAAATCTTTCAAATGATTAAGCTTTTTTTTTTTTTTCCCTCCTGTGAAAAGTATGCAGCAACTTTTTCAAGTAAATATCTAGGACATTTAAAAATAATTTTTGAGTTTGATGTCCTTAAATGTGAATATGGATTTAACATATCTATAGTTGTTTTAATGTAAAATAATTAAGTACTGTTCTTGTTGTTCAATTTTTAGCAGTTTTTTTTTGGTGAAACTCATTACTTAGTTATATAAATAACTGGGAAACGTAACACTTATAGAGATAAAAATGGGAAAAATCGAGGTAAAAGAATTATTTATAATTTCCTTCGGCAATACTTCTTAAAATTTATCAAAATACAAATTGTATGTTATCTGTTTTAACTATATGTACTAATTTTAAATTTGTATATTCTTAATTTCTATGTATTATTTTAAAGTTCCATCATTTTTCTTCAGAAAGTTTTATGATAAAAAAAAAAAAAAAAAAAAAAAAGGAAAGTTTTTAATTAAAAATTAAATGTATACATTATAGAAAAATATTGACAAGACACAAGAAATTGGTTAAAAGAAAAAAAAAAAAGAATAAATGTTAAAAACGACGATACTTAGTACATAACGTTAGATATTTACAAATTTCGGTATATATCACCAACACATATATTTTGCAACCATCATGTTAGATCACTCAATACAATACAGCAAATCAAAAGCAAACCATATATAAAAAAAGCAACACAACATCTAGGGGGGAAATGTCTTCTTGAATATCGAAATTTCGGGCAGCAAGAAAGTTATATTTATTTAACACAGGAAGTATTTTCAAAATAAATAATTACCCTATTACTTTTGCAACGTGATTACCTATAATTTTAAAATTTAAATATTTCACTAACCTATCAAACAATGTGAATGTTGCATTGTTTAAATGAACACTTTAATTTTGATTTTATTACATGAAAGTGAGTTCAAGATAAGTAGCACAGCTTAAAAGTTCACCTAGAACGGTGCCAATTTCCTATTGCGGTTGATCTGTGAAATAAACAGTGGCAAATAATCACTTGCAAAAATAAATAAATAAAATATTTGGACAAACACAGCATTTACATTGCGGAAAGGTGTCTTAAAAGTACATGTATTCCAAACTGATCCAAAGGCAAGCCGCAACACGTAATGCTAAAAAACAGCAGCGTCAAATGTCTGCAGTGGTCGGGAGGGGGGGAAAGAACTAGCGACAAATGATTGTGAGTAGACAAACTTAATATTTACATTGTGTGATAAGTTACAGAGACCTTAAAATGCAAAATTACATGTAATTGCATACTTAGAAAAACTACTAATAGTATAATCACTTTTTCTAAAATATTTCCAGCATGAAATATATGTCATTATATTACGCTTGTCGCACCCAAACAGCAGACAATCGAGCAGAAACATTTCCTCATAAACGTTTTACTTCTTACTTTATATATGCTTTAATGAAATCACTTAATCAACCATATGGTTGATTGAGTGTTTGGTTGATTATTTAAGTATGGTTGATTAATTTGTTTAAAATAGCACAGTTTCAAATCTTATTTTTAAATTAAAATTACCACCACTTTTCTTAAAAGTAATCTGCTATACATATTTTCAACAATACAATAGATTGAAAGCAATTATAAAAAAATGGGGTATGAAGTCTCCCTTGTAAAATGTAAGACTTGCAAACTATGGTATATTAAATGCCGAATAAAACCTAAACATACAGCAAATTATTTTAATAAATTCAATATACTCAAAGAAATTAATGAAAAGTTTATTCCTTGTACGAGATTTTTATATATATATATATTACGTTCTGTTTAAAATGAGAGTGACAATATTTTAAATTTTAAAGTTACCAAGGAATAAATTTGAGCTATTTTCGTCTTTTATGTGCTTTCCTTTTTTTCTTTCTCTTTTAAGAAAAAAAAATCCAATAGAAATTTTATTCGATTGTCGTTTTTCTGAAGAATAGAAGTCAAGTTCTCTGAACTTACAAAGGTGTGTTTTCGCTTTAAGCGAATATAAAAACTTTAAGTAACACTATCAGTGTATTTAATTATTTTCTTTTTCGAATTTATTTCTAGTAAGAAATGAATATTATATATGAGGTTTTCCGTCCACAATGGACAGCAATTGAGAGGATACATTCTCGGTAGACATTGCGTTGCTTACTTGGGGCATGCTTTGGTGTTCACATAATCCTTTGATGCTGGTCTTTATTCGCTTCCCAGACGCAGCAGACGACCATTTTTTCTTTCTTTTACATCCTTACTCTTATCTTGCATTTGCAATTGTAATAGCCTAAAGGTGTTATAAAAATAATATGTTTTTTCCTTTTCCTTATTATTATTATTATTATTATTATTATTTGTAAAATTGGCTGAAACAACAGAAAGTTTTCTAATAAATTTTAAAGTTTCGCACTGAGGAAACATTTAATGCATTAGAAAAACTTTAAATATGTAAGAACGTTAAAACTACTTCTAAAATTGTATAATTACAAAATTTATAAATGCACATTATGAAAAATTAACATAAGAACTTTTTAAGTATTTTGTAACAAACTTATTTTTTCTTAATATGCGTACTGCATTTTTTTTTTTTTTTTTTTTTTTTTTAATAATTCCGGTGTCAAATAATTCCCTAAAATTACGATATTTCACTATGAGTGCATTAATGTCTTATAAGGGATATTAACATATTCATCTCGGTGATGCACATAACAATGCATTTGATATTTCATACTGCTTACAAAGGGGGGGGGGACACTGCATATAAAAAAGCTTCAAATTCAGATGATATGATTTGAAAAGACAAATACACATTTTACTATAAACTTTAAACAAAATGATATTTTAATTTTTTCCCCACTAAACTAGGAAAAAGCAAGAACGAAAAATGATGCAGTACGCAATAATTATTAACGCTTTCCAACTGAGCGTATTTGCTGTATCGTATAAATTTCAACATTCTTTGCCTACGTTATCACACCACAGACAGACAGAAGAACTGAAAAGTACACAGATTGATCAATTGAATTTAAAATCTCTGTTAGACATTGTTGGTAAGTGTTAAAAAGGCTTAACGCAAAAGAAAATATAGCCGTTAGATTATAATTGCAGCTCTTAATGTACTTGGATAGTTTAGTGTAGCCCTGTAAATCTGAAGGCTAATCATATCATATTCTATACAAAACGTTATTTTAAAATATTAACAATACATGTCTTTATGAATTTTACAGCAGACAGTTATTTAAATGTGATTTTTAAAAATGTCTGTCATAAAACTCAATGCATTGGCTTTTTTTTTTTTATTGTTTCTGTACACAAACTAGTTGTACAGGACCTATTATTGTCATTTTAAATAGGAAAAATTCAGTAGCGAACTTTATTAATAACTTTTTTAAAATATTTGAAAATATTTACGGGCGCTGGGCGCTGGAGACAGACAGATAGAAAAAAAGGACTGACAGATAAACAAATTACACTCATGTCTATAAATTAAGGATAATTCAGAATCACACGGAAATCGAACTTTAATACAAAAATTGTACCTGTAGAAATACCACACACAACTTTAAGAAATATACAAATTATAGGAAGCCATCAGATGGCGTCAATATGATGTTACAATGACGAAATTGTAAGAAGGGGGTAGATAATGAATGGGGGCGAAGAAGAAAAATTGTTCACAAGCGTTCTGTATGCCGCTCAGTGCCACAACCGAATAGTTATGAGGCAGAGGACGCATGCAGATAATTTTTTAGGTGGTAAAATTATCGGCCGACTAGAATGTGGGCGAACTTAGATAGAAGTATCGGGGGAACTTAGAATCGCCCAAAGTGTCATCTCTAGGCTTTGGCAACGATTCCAAAATGATGAAAATGTCAGTCGACGTTACAGTACTGGTCGGCCCCGAGATACAATGCCGAATGACGACCGGTATTTGGCAGTAACTGCCAAAATAAGCAGATAAAGCACAGCATCAGACCTGTCTCGTCAGCTGTCTGCAGTCACGGGCACCACAGTTTCAAAGCAAACCATGTATAGACGTTTGGGATATATTAGTCTATATGCTCGCAGGCCTGTTAGATGTGTTCCGCTTGCGGCAATGCACTGTTGCCAGCGGTTAACTTGGAGTAGAGAACATGCAATGTGGACAGCGACATAGAGGGCTTTTGTGATGTTTTCCGACGAGTCCAGGTTTAGCTTTCAGTGTGATTCACGCCACACTTTCATATGTAGAAATCAGGTACCCATTACCACCAAAACAACATCATTGAACGACACCGTTACTGTGGGGCAGGCGTGCTCGTTTGGGGGGGGGGTCATTTTGGGCAACAGAAGAGATCTGCATGTTCAAATCAGAACCATGACAGTCCAAATATATCGGGACATCATTAGGGAGCAACATGTACGTCTGTTTAGGGGTGCCATGAGCCCAGAATTTATGTTTATGGATGACAATGCGCGCCTCACCGTACAAATATTGTATACGGATGCCTACAATCTGACGCTATCATCCGCATGGAATGGCCAGCATTCTCACTTGACTAGAATCCGATAGAGCATGCTTTTCCAACGAGTTGCAAACGCCAACCACCTCCTACATGCGTACCGGAACTTCGGAGAACATTGCTTACTGAGTGGAGTAATCTTCCCCAAGATCAGATCGATAATTTAATACTCAGCATTCCTAGGGGTTGTAAGGACTGTATTTCATCATCTGAAAGACATACAATGTATTAACCATCATACCAACCATGTAATGTTAAGTTTTTGTAAGCGAGATATTTTTTGTAATTGCTTCAGGGAGCAAAAATCTTAGTTTTTATAAATGGTATCCTACATAAACCACCTTTTCTTGTTCTTGAACTTTTGTTTAATAAATGGGCTTTATGAATAAGTCATGTTTGTTTTGCTTCTGAACCTTTATTTGTCGGAGCTTTATCCTTAATTTATGGACATGAGTGTAAAATCATATTCACACTTAAAAATTGTATGATAGTGTTAAAAACGCTTAATGTAAACGAAAAATGCAATTCCAACAAATTTTTATTAATAACTCTTAATGTAACTAAATATTTTTATGTGACCCTATATCTATATTCTATAGATAGCATTTTTTTTTTAGTATATGTATGATATATTTTAATTTCATTAAGCTTTGTGCAAAGTAAAGTTATTAAAATTCGTTTTGTGGAAATACCTCTCATAGAACGCAATGCTTTGGAATACTTTCAAGTATCCCTGTACACAAACAAGTTGTCGTACTTAGTCTATTTTACTGAGAAAATATCCGATAGTGAACTGGAATAACATATTTCAATATTATAGAACACATTGCTTTGGAATACTTTCGGGTGTCCCTGTACACAAACCAGTAGAGATATTAACTCGATTTTCCATAGGGAACATACGATAGTGAACTGGAATGACATATATCAGTTTCAAGGAATTCCATAAATATTTACGGGAGTTAGAGATTGGACAGACAGACGGAAGTCATTAACACTTTTCAACTTTGTTGGAAAGTGTTAAAAAAAACATAAAATCTAATTAAATAGTAAAATTACTCTGACCCTACTTAAGAACAAAACGTTAACAGTTTGAATAAATATGTTAGAATTATGTATTTACTTTGGTTTACCATATTAGAAGTTATTTGCTGGAAAAAATGCGTGAATTATTTTACGCTAGATTAAACAAAATTTGTTTCACCCGTTTATAATAAACAGATTATTGTTTCGCGGTTAATAGATATAAGCTTATTTTATGAATTTATTTATTTTCATAAAATAAAATATTATTTTGAAATTCGAACAAATTGAATTTTTCATTTTTGTAGAAAAAAAATGCATTATATACAGCGAAATGGCGAATTTCGAAATGCGGGTTGTTTATTTATTACATGTTTAAGAGGATGCATTTTTAGCAAACTATAATATTTGTAATAGTGAAAATACTACAAAATATTAATAATAATGATAATACTTGTAGAATTGTCCACAGGTTAAAAAAAAAAAAAATGTGAAAGGAAAAATTACGAAATTTTTAACACTGTACTTGAACGATGTTCCTTTTATTCATGTACTTTTCTTATTAAACGAATATTCTTTATGTGTCTTTTTTAACACGCTTTTATTAGCTTCACCTGTATGTGTGTTAGTATGTTTGTAACCGCTCTGGGAGCAAACAAAAAATCTATATTGAAAAAAAAAAGACTTTCCCTACGTGAACGCTGTGGCTGTGAGGTAAAGCTCCGCGCTACGAACCTAAAGGTCTAGCGTTCGAACCCAGTCAGGGGAGATTTTTAAAAAATGGTTATTGTTTAATTCTAAATTATTTTAATTAAAGATATAAATGTATGTAAATATTATGGTGTGTCACTCACACGATTTTCTCTTACCTGCATTTTAATACTAATATAGATATTTTGTGCTTTTTAGTTCATATTTCTATTAAAGCGTGTTCTATAATTTTTTAAAACTATAATATTATATATCTGATGTTTCAGTGTACACCACTGTGCCACGAAAGCTTTTCTGTCATGGTACATTCGATGTTGTCGGAGTCGGAATGTATCCTACCCCCTAGAGGTTCTAAAATGTATTACTGAGACACACTGTATATTGAAATTGTTAATGTTTGGAATAAATTTAATTTATAAATGAAGGCGGTTTTAAATGTGTTCAAATGTTTTTCTTTTTTTTTAAATAATAGTTCTTTAAATGTGCGGCTAGAATTTTTAAACTAATTTCGTCTATTTTTTGCTATTTCTAATGTCCGATCGTCGGAACTGATGTAGTTTGGTGTGATAAGTAATCTAAATTTGTAATTAGTGAGAACTTTTCATAAGGAACAACATCTTATTTTAAACCATAGCTGTCAAATCGTTCGCTTTTTAAATGTGAATTAAAGAAAGAAACATTTTAGACTTATTTAATTAAAGAAATATAGTCTTAATTTAAATTAATAAATATGGTACCGTTTACAAAGGTGACGACTTGAGAGTTCTGTTCAAAGTGTAGATCTAGAACGGCTTGATATGATTTTGATTTAAAAATCATATCAAGACCTAATTAGAATTCTTCTTTATATATTCACAAACTTCTTTTCTCTCCCTAATCACGTAAAATAAATTGTATACACAGTAGAACCTCGTTAACGTGAATCTCAAGGGGGATAAAAAATATGCTCATGTTATCAGTAGTTCATGCTATCAGTAACTAATCTTCGTATAGCTAATAAACCAATCTTCATTTTGACAGGAATTGTGGAAATAGTTCATGTTAAAAGTAATTCATGTTAACAGTCTTCACGTTAACGAGGTTCGACTATATAGAAGTTAATTCTACATATTAATAAAAAATATCAGGATTTAACTAATTTTCTCACAAAATATATCAAAATTTTTATTTTTTATTTATTTAGATTGTTTAAGATTAATTTTAAATTACAAAATATGGTATTAAAATCTACGTCCAATCCTTTTTTAAGTAGTATGTAATTAAAGAGAAATTATTTCAAGTCCAGAAAAAGCTTATTCTAAGTCATTGTAATTAGTGACTCCCATCGCTCGATATGTGTAGTCACTTCACTTCATGTAGCGACATTTATAATTTTTATGATCGAGAAAATATATTCCCCAGAACCATAAACTTTCATCATAATGACATTTCCTAGTATTTACTTGGCTTCTCTAGAAGTGTGAAAATGAAAATTTATTGCATTGCTTGCAAAAATAATTATAAATAATGTAGAAATATTATCTAGGAAAAATATGTTTTGAGGCTATATGCTGTTACACTCGTAGGAAATCTTAATTTCTCTTTTATAGGTTAAGCTGAATGTAAAACTACTGATACTCTTTTCTTTATAATGTTTCCGTAAAAAAATAATAAAAATATTAAATATTAAATATTAAAAACAAATAATAAATAAATGCTTTTAAAAATAGGTTTGCTGCAATAATTGAATTTGTGAAAAAAATTCTTCATCAGTGTTTACTTTAATAAATTAGTTACTAAGGATTAGTAATTTTACAATAATAGTTTTCCGTATGATAATGATGAGAATATGGTAATCGTTATCTATATCTATATCATTATATAAAGCGCAAAAAATTGTTTGTTTGTGGAGGGTAATCTCTGAAACTACTGAACCGATTTAAAAACTTCTTTCACTGACCGAAAGCTACAGTATGCCATATTGTTATAGGCTATATTTAATTTTGATAAAATAAATTTTAGTTTAAAATCTGAGCATTTTAATTAAAATCCCCATAGAAGCCGTAATAGAAATGGAAATAATGAAATATTAAAAAAATTAGCTGCTGCCAACATAAAAGAAACATTTACATATTCATTTCGTTTTTAAAATATCTTGACGTGAAAAGAAAAGAAATATATTTGCACGTGCATTAAATTGAAATTCATATAAAGCTTTTTTAATTGTTAAACTTACACGTTAAATCTGACGTCATTATAGAATTAAAAGTGTTTATTTTTCTAATAATTTAATTTGATATGATATGATATAATATCTAAGCATCAATGTTTAAACCACGGAGTCTTTATTACTCCGTGGTTTAAACTGATGTGTGTAAACGAAATTGGAATTTAAAAATAAATAAATCTTATATATATATAAATGTGAGTGTCCGTGAATTTATTTGACTGAGTTTCACGCCAAAACTGCTCGACGGATTTGATGAAATTTGTAATGGAGATAGCTTATACCCTAACTTAAAAAGTTGGCTACCTTTTATTCCAAAAAAAAATTGTTTTTGCGATTTTTATGCATAAAATAGCAATTTTGTAAAGTAATAATAGCAAAAAATTAGCCATTTAAATTTATCCATAATTTAATTGTTGCCAAAAAAAAAAATATATATATATTTATTTTTTTCAACAGGAAAATAAATACATTTATCTAAAAGTGAACGATAAAAAATTATAAAAAAAAATTATGCATCTCACAAAAATTGACATCATTTTTAATTAAAAATTTCTTTTACACATTGATAAAGTGCTAATACGCAAGCGAAGTGATGACGTCAATGGCCGTTTGTGGATTCAAGAAAAATATGTCCTATATTAAACGCCCATTGGATTTTTTGTAAAAAATTATTAAAAATCGAGGAAAATTATTTCCCGATTTTAATCCCCATATTTAGGTATAGATATGTATTAGTTATCATGTCCATGCGTTAGATTAAGTTATTTTTGTTGTAAAATTGACAAAATTTGAATTTTTAATATCAAATCTCTAGGGGGAAAAAAAGGCAAACTTCTATATTCGATTGAAAACACAAACATTTCATTTCAAAGGATGATATTTACACAATAAATATCCAACTAATACACTAATTAAAAGGAAAATGATAAATATTCTATCATAATTTGAAGTCAAATTTCTTTCCAAATGTCTAAATAAAGTATCTGATATAAGATACGATATTGCAGCGGAATAGATTTGATATCAGTCATCCTTAGCAGAAAAAAAAAAAAAAATATCGACAAATTATTTGGCGAACATAATTTAATTCCTTTCAAAAATCATGGTTATTTTAACAACTTATATTAAGAGAGTAATGAATAATATGAAACAATATTTCGTACAATGCATATTACGAAAATATACATCTGGCATACATATTTTCGTATTACGTTTTTGATCACCAAATACAATAAGCGCCAAGAACGACAGAGTTTTGAAATTTAAAATTAAAATTTTGTCAATTTGATAGCAAAATAACTCAATCTAACACATGCACATGATAACTATAATCTATACTAATATTATAAATGCGAAAGTTTGGATGGATGTTTGTTACTCAATCACACCACAACGGCTAAACGGATCTGGATGAAATTTTGTATAGAGATAGGTAATAGTCTGGAATAAGACATAGGCTACTATTTGTACCGGAAAAAATGTAAATTTTTAATTAATCTTCTGTATAATATAAATATTTCTTCTATAATAAAACTTTAAAATAATTTATTTTAATTTTTAATTGTTGCCAAAGAATATTTCACGCGAATAATAATAATAAAAAAAATAATAATACATATTAAATTTGCTTAGGCACATGACAACATAACGTCATTATCAAAATTAAATAATAAGAAAATGAAAGCTAATTCAGATCTGTATTAAAGAGCTTTATTAGTTGATAATCCTGGGTATATTTTTAATTTTAATACTGAAGTAGATAGGACATTTTTCGCCAAGGACTCTATTTTTGTGACAACAACCTTAAGCCAAGTAGTCCATAAAAAATATAAACAAATCTGTACATATAAAAGAGTAAACTCAATGATTCACTGACTCAACAGTGCCATGACGATTCTGTGGGAAAGAGGGTCACAAATTTTAGTGACCAGGTTGGATTTCGGAGCCTGACCCCCAACTAAGACGTAATTTTGCAAAATACCCCCCCCCCCCCGTCTCCTTGGGGGGCAGAAGGCTTAACTCGGCTCCAAATTACTTAACGGTGAAGAAATTGCAGATGGAAAGACCAGACTTCAGTACAAAAAAATTATTTTCTGCGATTTTAGAATTTTGGATTTTTAAGGGGGGAGGGAAGGGAAAAGATTTTGGAAGAAGGGTACTCAACACACGAGGAAATCGAACTGAACACACACTACAAAGGGATTTTACGAAATTCCACCCTACCGCCCTTTGGAGAATGGGGGCAAAAACATGTATTCATGCGTAACGCTGCACTAAATTATCTAAGGTTGGACATTTTTTATGTAAGGGACGATTATATGTATCTAACTCATAGTATAAAGAGATTTTGCGAAATTCACTCCTCCTTCCCTCCTTTAAGAACGGGAGGAGAGATTAAAAAAAAAAAAAAAAGTTTTAAAGCATAGCTCAGCTTTAAATAATTTCATGATCTCAATTTTTTGATGTGTCGGTCAGGTATGTGTATGCAACATGAAATATAAAGTAATTTTGGAAATTTACCCCCCCCCCCTCTTTCCTCTTGGGGCGGGCGGGGCAAAAACCACATTTTGAAGCTTAAATCCGTCCAAATTACCTAAGAATGGCGAATTTTGGTGTGTGGATGTTAATTAAGTGTGCGAAATATGCACTTTGATGAGATTTTGTAAAACTTTCAACTGTAACCGCGAGGGAGGGGGAGTAAAAAGCAGGTAAGGGACTGCCGAAGGCATTGGGCAACTTAAAATTAGATTTTGACGGATTTCAATGATTTTTTTTTTTTTTTTTTTTTTTTAAGATATTTTATTATTATCAATGATATGCTGTTTTGGGGATTCATTTCAATATAATGACCAGCGAAGCGGGCAAAGCCTGCTAGTATCCAATATAAGTTATACTACAAAATAGTATTATTTTTCAAAACATGGTTTACAAAAATAAATAAATAAATAAGTAAATAAATAAAATAAAATAAAACAAATAAATAAATAAATAAAATAAATATAAATATAAATAAATAAATAAATAAATAAATAAATAAATAAAATAAACAAATAAAATAAACAAATAAAATTAATAAATAAAATAAACAAATAAAATTAATAAATAAAATAAAAATCAACAGATAAATAAGGAAATACATATGTTTTTTCATATACAATTATAAAATAAAACTGTTTCTTTGATAGATGAAAGTAGAGGCAAATTATAAGGTATAATATTTTTTTAATGTTAAATATCTCTTTAAAAAGGAATGATAATAAACTCTATTTTTAATATAATTTTTTTAATTTATTTTATTGCTACGTCGATAATCTTTGTTGCTATATCTATATACTTGCTGAGTCTGTGCACAGGAATTTTTAACATTGTAAATTTCAGTAAAATTAAGATACCAATTATATGTATATTTTAAAATATAGTACAATTCAAATTTATCTGTTTACAAGGAATAAAAATAATGGAGCAAAAGCGAATAGAATTGTGTGAAATTTCAGTATATCAGACACTCAAAGTATCTCCGAAGCAAATACATTTAAATTTAAAAATTTTCATGTACTTAATGTTGAGTATATTAACATACTCAAAAATTGGCATGGCATCTCAATAGTTCAAACACAGGTTCTTATTCATGTATTCTTTCGCAAACCAATATGAAACCTCTACGAGATATAGTCCTGGAGATTTGAGGGAATAAATTTTGTGATTAAACTCTTCCTGTTTAAATTTTTAGATATTCTATTAAAGAACTTCCTTTAGCTCAGTATATTTGTAATAAATTATGAAGTGTACAGATATTAATTTGAAAACAAGCGATAATTCATAAAATGACACAAGCATGTTTTCCCTTTTGAAACAAAATTACTTATTTCGAAATGGTCCATTTACTCCTTTTTAAGAACTTCATTTTTAACGGTGTATTTTCAAAATTATATGCGGGAATTTTTCATGGGAATTGTTACAATATAAAGAGTAAAAAATTAAAAAAAGATTGAACTAGTCCAGTTCTAATAATATTCCTTTCTCTTTCTAAAAATTAATTGTAAATTATAAAAATAATTACAAGATAAAAAGAACATTTTATATACCATGTTTTTAAACTTTCTGTCGAATCATATAAACGCTACCGAAGGCAGAGGGAACCCGGAAAATTTGGCTAAAAGTATTAAAAATAATCATTACTATCGTGTTTTGAGCTATTATAAAATTTTCACATGGCTAGCTAGCCTGGAAGTTAGTTAAAAATCGATTGCAAGCTTTGTACTGGTAACGCTGTCGAAGTCAGCAGGGTCCCGAAGCAGTTGGTTTAAATATTTTAAAAATGCATTTTCACCATGTTCTGAACTATTCTGAAAGGTTCAATTGTCTAGCTAGTCGGGAAGTTAGTTAAATAAATTTCCCGTTGAATCATATAAACGCTGCCGAAAGCAGTTGGGACCTGAAACAGTTGGCTAAAAGTATTAAAAAATGTATTGTCACCGTGTTCTGAGCTATCCTGAAAGTTCCAAATGTCTAGCTAGTCGGGAAGTTAGTGAGAAATCGATTGCAAGTTTTGTAGTGGTAACGCTGCCGAAAGGCAGCAGGAATCGAACACAGTTAGCTAAAAGTATTTAAAAAATGCATTTTCACCGTGTTATGAACTATTCTGCAAGTTTCAAATATCTAGCTACTCGGGAAGTTAGTTAAATAAATTTTCGGTTGAATCTTATAAACGCTGCCGAAGGCAGTTGGGACCTGAAACAGATGACTAAAAGTGTTAAAAAATGTATTGTCACCATGTTCTGAGCTATACGGAAAGTTTCAAATGTCTAACTAGTCGGGAAGTTAGTTAAAAATCGATTGCAAGATTTGTACTGGACAAACAAACAAGAATCGAAGTTAATAAAAACTTGGTAAAATTGGGTCTACTCGAAAATGGATACATCTATTTTGATAACAGTTGGCTAAAAGTATTAAAAAATGCATTTTCACCGTGTTCTGAACTATTCTGAAAGTTTCAAATGTCTAGCTAGTCGGGAAGTTAGTTAAATAAATTTTCTGTCGAATCATATAAACGCTGCCGAATGTAGTAGGGACCTGAAACAGTTGACTAAAATTATTTAAAAAATGTATTGTCACTGTGTTTTGAGCTGTCCTGAAAGTTTCAAATGTCTAGGTAGTCGGGAAGTTAGTTAAAAATCGATTGCAAGATTTGTACTGGACAAACAAACAAACAAGAATCGAAGTTAATAAAAACATGGTAATATAGTAGAAAATATATAAAATTTAACAACTGAAACGAATCACATTCTTTGGATAAAAATATAAAATATCTAAATCAGACACATTTCACACACACACACACAAAAAAGTTTATTTATTCAGAAATGAAATTTTTTCGTACAAAGCTTCATGCAGCATTTTATAAAATGAAGCTTAGGGAAATAAAAAGAGTTCTTAGTTATGAAATATAAGAGCACAATTTCAAAATGTAGCAAATTAAATTATCTAAACACCCTTAAGTTCACTTTTTACAATGTTGAGAATGTTATGAAATCGCTTATGTGTTTTAAATTTAGTGTATTTGTTTGAAAAATTTGTATTTCAGAAACTTTCAAAATTCTAAGAGACTAACTCTAATAAAATTATTCTCTATTTAAAAATATCTCCATTACCATGGAGTTATAATATAATTTTGTAAACTGCAATTTCAAAATTAATTCAATGTTTTTCTTTCTCTCTTTTCCCCCATTATTGCTTTATTTCTCACATGTAATAATACTTCACACGGTTTTCTCAGAAAACGAAAAAGGTTAAAAACATCTAGAACAAAACAGCGAGATTTTAATATCTAAATTATATAATTAGATTAGTAGATATGATTAGAAAAACATGATCTTAGTTATTAGTACAACAGGACTATTTCTTTCAGTCAGATATTTTGTGTCGTCAGTATCTGCTGTTTCACAAAAAATATGTTAAGGTGCTTTTTCGATTTGCAACAAATTAAAAAAAAAATATTTAATTGAAATAAAAAGTGCAAAAACATTTTGAAAAAAAAAAAAAAAAAAAAAAAAAAAACGTAGCAGCCATTGCTACGGATTGAATTTTATATTTTTAGGTAAAAAATAATTTAATTTATTTTAATTTATTTTTCTTTATTACTTTCTTCTATATGTAATATAGAGAAAGTATTGGATTCGTAAAAATTTTCGACATCGGGTTTTTGATGGATTTACACGTTTTGAGAGCTGTAGAACACGATTTGACCCTTTTTAGAAAATGTCTGTCTGTCTGTCTGTCTGTCTGTCTGTCTGTCAGTCTGTGTGTGTGTGTGTGTGACAAAATTTTGTGGCAACTGTATCTCAGGAACTACTGCACAAAATTTCATACAAATTAGTATGTAGTTGCACCTTGACATAAATTAGTGCCTATCAACTTTTGGTAAAAATTGTCTTACAGGTTGCGTTGCCATCCCGCTTTTTCTAAATTTTTAACATGGTGATATAGGACAAAATTTTGTATAAATGTGCATAAAGATAATTATTTTTTAGTAATCATTATGAAATTTACAAGAATTATTTATAATAGAGGTAGTCAACTGGGGAAAAAATTTTGTATGCGTAGGAGCCTCGTGAACCCCCCTGGGGGGGAAGTCCCCCCTCGAGGGGAGTAAATTTTCAAGATGGGTATCTTTCGAAAGGTCTCGTCAATACCTTTAAAACGAATGGTTGAACTATAAATCTGTGATAATTTAAAACAAAGTTATCGATTTTTTTTTACTTTTAACAAAAAGTAACTTAGAAAAAAAATCGTATTTTTTTTTTTTTTTTTTTTTTTTTTTTTTAAGGAAATTTAACTAGACTTGGTATTTAGTTGGCCCCTGACATAAACTGGGGCTGATTAGATTTGGGGATCAATCACTCAACAGGTGGTACTGTGATCGTATTTTTTCTAAATTTTTAACATGGCAGTATATAGGACAAAATTTCGTATAAATGTACATAATGGGAGTTATTCTTAACCTGTGATTGTGAAATTAATGTGAATTATTGATAATAGTAGTAGTTAATTAGGAAAAAAATCTCGGTCATCGCTTCCCTCCCCCCAGGGGAAAGTACCCCCCGGGGGAGGGGGGGGGGGTAAATTTTCAAGATGGGTATCTTTCGAAAGGTCTCGTCGATATCTTTAAAACGAATGGTTGAACTATAAATAGTGATAATTTAAAACAAAGTTATCGATTTTTTTTTTTTACAAAAAAAAAAAAAAAAAAAACTTTGAAAAAAAAATCTTTTTTTTTTTTTTTTTTTTTTTTTTTTAATATTGTTATTGTGTGAATTTGTATAGGAAAATATAGAAGAAAGTCTTGTGGTGGCCACAGCATACTAGTTTTTTATGTTTTTGGTATAATATGCACATTTTTTATACCAATTATTATTATTATTATTATTATTATTTGCTTTTCCTCCACTCACTTCTAATTAAATAAATAAATAAATAAAGTAAAATTGAGAAAAATCGTGTTAAAAAAATGAACAACTTTAATATAAGACATCTTTAGCGAAATTTGAAAATTGTCATCAAGGTAACTTAAGCGTTTCTCGCCAAGTTCTTTATTGGCGCTGTTGCGATAGCCATTTTAATTCGTTACCAAAGGGGTTCTATACGAAAACTGTACCAACGAAATTTTAAGAAATTGATATAGTAACCGTTTCTAAGGGATACAACACATTTACCGCGTTCTACACTCCTTCTCATAATTATAAGGACACCCGTTTTTCTATATTAACTAAACGCTGAACACTATTATTTAAACAAATATATTTTTAATTAATTTGAATTTCATTAATAGGCTATGTTTAAAAAGTTTTATCGTTTTTCTATCTTAAAAAACTTTAAATATGGTAAAAAGATGATTTTTTAGGTGTTCACAATTATAAGGACAGCTCGAATTTTAGTAATTTTTTTCAGTTATTTTTTAAATTAATATTTTATGGAGTCTCTTTTTAGGTTGAAACAGTCAGACATTCTCTCTGGTATATATATATATATATACATTTTTTTTAATATTCAGTTTCAATACCATTTCGTATAGCATATATGATGTTCTTAATACATTTAAACTATTTAAAATTGCTTTCCACTTGCATGCACTTTTCTAATATCATAAGTTAAGGTTTTTTCAACTTTTAGACCATGGGAAAGGCAATAATACAGAAGTTTCTTTCTTCAAACTATTTCCTATTGCTCTAAAAGTAGAGCAAAAATGCGAGTCTTGTTGAAAAAAATATTATTACCCCCCAAAATCTAACAAAAATCTGATAATTCCACGTTTAATATTTGCAGATATTCTCTTGATGTTCATAATAATAGAAAAAATTACTAAATTAATTCTGCCTTCAGTAGAAGCAGCTCCCCAGAGCACCATAGATCCACCTTTAAAATGCACGATTCTTATCTGCCTTTAAAAAATCTGCTCTGTCTTTCGCTATCTTCAGATCGTGCAAGTAACTGTTAAAACCATTTGGTTAATCAAGAATAAAATGTTTTTCATCCGAAAATGCAACATTTTACCATTTAATATTGTCTTTATTCAACTTTAGCACAGACGTTCTTTCCCCCATTAAATGCTGATTAATTATTACAGGTTTTTTATTCATTTTAACATATTATTAATTATTTTAAACATGCACAAATGTGGACCCTAACCTTTCGTTAAAAATTACGAGCAAATTCAGCAGCAGTCATTATGAGTAGAACAGTAAGAGGAATTATGAGTCTTCGATCTCTGTAAAACAACTCTGATTTTGCATCAGATCTCTTTCCTATCGAACCAGCAGTTCAACGTTTGATCACATTTTCTTCAGCAATTTTAGACCTTCGAATTTCATTAGGAATTCAGCGGATTGAAATTATCCTTCCACTTAAAAAACACATTTATCATACTTCACTACTTGAGCGTTCTTTTTTTCGAGGAATTATCAGTAATGTCCGTCCAAGAAAAATTAGAGGCTTATATATGAATTATTCTAGCTCAGTAGTTAACAAATTCACATGTCAACTGTAATTTATCCGCTAGTAAGTTAAATAAAACGAAAAAATCTGGATTGTCCCTATAATTATGAACATCTAAAAACATGGAGAAAAACACATTTTGCATTATTTTTTATTAATTTTGTTTTATATTTAAAAAATTATAGCAATTTTGGTTTTTAGAATACTAGACATATTAAGTGCACTTAGTATAATCTTGTTCACAATTATTTTTACATTAGTTATTTCAAAATATAAAGTGTCCTTATAACTATGAGAAGGAGTGTATTATATGAAGTAACAGACTAATAAAAATCCTGTCATATTAAATTAATCCCTGTTTTGTACAGAATTTTATATCTATTACTTAGAAAACAAAAATGGCCTTTTTTTTTTATAATTACATTTTAATGCAACACTGCTTCAATATCCCCAAAATACTATTAATAACAAAGTGTTGTTCATGTATGCAAATAATTTAGAAATTGCTGTTAATTAAATCTTAAATTTGGATTAAAAAAAATTATGCAAAGATTTTCTACAAAAAATCACATTACTGCAAATAGATAATGTAAAAGGTATTTCGAACGAACATTTTATTCAATAGGAATTTATTAATATATAGAAGTATTTTATAGTCAGAATATTTTATAAGATAATTCAAAATATTTTAAAATATTTTATCCCAAAAGGGATATTCTTAGAATTGTTTTATTAAAATTTATATGTATTTCAGGTGGCTGTATTTAAAGTTTTTAAAGACAGTGAAGTATTAAATCAAACACCAACAAAAAAATTTTGCGCTGCAAATTTTGGAGTTTTTTCTATATACCACCCACTCCCTCCCACCAAAGAAAACCCTTTTCTGATCTGTTAAAAAAAAAAAAGTACTGTTATAAAAATATTCTTTTAAATATCTAGATTAGTATTATCTTTTTAATCCAATGTTTCATCTAACCTATGTCACGCTGCAATTTGTAATTAAAATGTGAGTAAATTGAGATGGAAAAAACATATTTGCCTTGCAGCTATTGCGATAATTTACATCATGAACTACAATAAACAATTTTTGCTGTCATAGTTGTATTTTTTTGTAAACTCGACTCCAACAAGTAAAATGTCCCAAAAGGTGTTGAATTCATGTATCTTTTCCTTTTTTACTTTCATCTATATTCAATAGAAGAAAGTATTGGATTCGTAAAAATTTTCGACCTCGGGTTTTTGATGAATTTACACGTTTTGAGAGCTGTAGAACACGATTTGACCATTTTTAGAAAATGTCTGTCTGTCTGTCAGTCTGTCTGTGTGTGTGTGTGTGACAAAATTTTGTGGCAACTGTATCTCAGGAACTACTGCACAGAATTTCATACAAATTGTTATGTAGTTGCACCTTGACATAAATTAGTGCCTATCAACTTTTGGTAAAAATTGTTTTACAGGTTGCGTTGCCATTCCACTTTTTTTTAATTTTTAACATGGTGATATAGGACAAAATTTTGTATAAATGTGCATAAAGAGAATTACTTTTTAGTAATCATTATGAAATTTACAAGAATTATTTATAATAGAGATAGTCAACTGGGAAAAAAATTTTGTATGTGTAGGAGCCCTGCCACCCCCTGGGGGGGGGGAAGTCCCCCCTCGAGGCGAGTAAATTTTCAAGATGGGTATCTTTCGAAAGGTCTCGTCAATACCTTTAAAACGAATGGTTGAACTATAAATCTGTGATAATTTAAAAGAAAGTTATCGATTTTTTATTTTTTACTTTTAACGAAAAAAAACTTTGAAAAAAAAATCGTATTATTTTTTTTTTTCTTTACGAAATTTTACCAAACTTGGTATTTAGTTCTCCCCTGATATAAACTGGTGCTGATTAGATTTGGTGATCAATCGCTCAAGAGGTGGCGCTGTGATCGTATTTTTTCTAAATTTTTAACATGTCAGTATAGGACAAAATTTCGTATAAATGTACATCATGAGAGTTATTTTTAACTTGTGTTTGTAAAATTAATATGAATTATTGATAATAGTAGTAGTTAATTAGGAAAAAAAATTGTGAGTGTGGGGGTTTCGCTCCACCCTCCCCTGGGGGGGGGGGGTAAATTTTCAAGATGGGTATCTTTCGAAAGGTTTTGACAATACCTTTAAAACGAATGGTTGAACTACACATATGTGATAATTTAAAACAAATTTATCGATTTTTTTTTCTTTTAACGAAAAAAAACTGAAAAAAAAATCGTATTTATTTATTTTTTTAAATATTGTTATTGAGTGAATTTGTATAGAAAAATATAGAAGAAAGTCTTGTGATGGCTACAACATACTAGTTTTAAATTCGTAAAAGAATCGCATTTTTATTAACATTATTAGTACTATTATTAGTATTATTATTATGGGAAATATTACGGTTAAATATTTTTTGTAAGTGCTGCACAAAAATACAGAAAATATATTTTATATAGCAGTGAATTGTTTTTTTTTTTTTTTTTTTTTTTTTTAATCGAACACAGATTTAAACTAACCTGTTGTACAAATAACATATATTTATAATACATGCTTGCATAAATAATAAGCCCTTTTTAAAAATTACTACCGTTATTTAAAAATAATCTCCAACTCAATCATTCGCGGGAGTTTTAAAACCCAATAGGAAACAAGCTATAACTCAACCTATGTTCACAAGTATTTGAATATATGTATATGTTACCGTTAAAGTATATAATTCAGTTATTTCATAGAATAACTAGGTATTTCATGAAATAACTAGATAAGTCAGTTAAAGTATATAATAGATAAAAAAATTTATACTTTACCTAGTTACTCTATGAAATAACTAGTTATTCTATGAAATATCTAATGACAGACCGTTAAAGTATAAAATAAACAAATTTAAAGCTATTTTATAAATTAATTGATCATAAATGCATGTACGCAAAGTATACAGACGTTCGCAATACTGGCTGCTGCAGTACAAAATAGTGCATATGTTTCAGATTCATGCATTTTGAGATAGGGGTATCCAGTGATTTTTTTTTTTTTTTTTTTTTTTTCATGTATGCAAAGTTTACAGACGTTCGCAATACTGGCTGCTGCTGTACAAAATTGTGCATATGTTTCAGATTCATGCATTTTGAGATAGGGGTATCCAATGATGTTTTTTTTTTGTTTTGTTTTCATGTACGCAAAGCGTACAGACGTGCGCAACATTGCCTGCTACAGTAGAGAATTGTGCACATGTTTCAGTTTCATGCTTTTTGAGATAGGGGTATCAAGTGATGTTATTTTTTGTTTTCATGTACGCAAAGCGTAATGACGGGCGTAATACTGGCTGCTGCAGTACAGACTTGTGCATAGGTTTCAGATTCCTGCGTTTTTAGATACGGGTATCCAGTGATTTTTTTTCATGTACGTAATACTGGCTGCTGCAGTACAAAATTGTGTACATTTTTCAGATTCATGCATTTTGAGATAGGGGTATTCAGTGATGTTTTTTTTGGTTTTCATGTACGCAAAGCGTACAGACGTGCGTGATACTGACTGCTGCAGTACAAAAATTTGCTTAAAATGCACGAAATTCAAAAATATGCAAAATTTTGTACTGCAGCAGCTAGTGTCTCGCACGTCGGTACGCTTTGCGTACATGAAAACCAAAAAAACCATCACTGGATACCCCTATCTCAAAATGCATGAATCTGGAACATATGCACAATTTTGTATTGCAGCAGCCAGTATTATGCACGTCTGCACGCTTTGCGTACATGGAAAAAAAAATCACTGGCTATTTCTATCTCAAAGTGCATGTGTCTGCAAAATTTTGTGCTGCAGCACTGCTAAAATAACCGGTAAATATGGTAAATATTGAATAATTAATCACATTCCCAAACATTTAGCGGGGATTATGCATAATCATTTCATACTTTAACGATCAAGTAATCGTTATTCTATAGAATACCTAGTTAAATCGTAGAAATCAATAATTTTATATAATTTAACTGACTTGTCTAGTTATTTCATGAAATATCTAGTTATTCTATGAAACAACGGATATCACACTTTAACGGTAACATATATATATATATATATATATATATTGTATATACATATACAGGGTAGTTTTTTTTTTTTTTTTAACTTGCACTATTCAGAATCGAAATGGTACCAAACTTGGTATGGAGACTAACATGGAAAATAGGATGAAAAAAAAAAAAAAAAAAAAATCTAAAAATCGCCGCTAGGGGTATTTATGGTTCTGTACAATATAAGAAGCGTTACAAATATCAATAATAAAAAATACACATGTAAAATTGCTGTGAAATGTTAAGTTTCATTCACTACATTGACTTCCCCGACGAGGAATTCGACCGCATTCAGTATGATCGCGTTTTGAAAATGTGAGTCGCATATTCACTTGAGATGGCTCATTTGAACTAAGAATATTTTTCAGAGTTGCCTGCATATTTGTACAGCACAAATTACTTGCGCTGTTATCGCTGTTATATGTGTAAATTTGAATTTTGCTTTGATGCCCATGTTTTATGCTAATTATCGGTTTGGTAAGCTATAATAGCACCATGAATACTCCTATCACCGACATTTGGAACTAATTATTTTTCTCCGAATTCTACTTCTCATAATATAATTAGTCTCTATATTAAGTTTGGTGATATTTCAGCTATTAGATCGAGCTAAGGGTATATCTGAATAATGTCAATTAAAAAAAAAAAAAAAAAAAATAGTTTAACGTGAAAAAAAGACTTTGGTATTTCCAAGAACACTTACTAACACTTATGTTTGTAGAGCAAATAAAATAGCTTGGAAATAATCTTCATATATATATACATTTTTTTTTTTTCATAAACTAAATAAACATTATTTAAGTAATTCTACAGTAACCAAACTTTTAATTTAAGGAATACAAGATGACCATAATCAAACTTGGCCTTTTCAAAGCACTCTATAGCTGTAACTAGAATGCTGGTTGAGGCTGAAATTTGTATATAGATATTCTAAAGGATGCGCTCAAAGGTTCTAAAAAAAAAATAAATAAATAAATAAATAACATTTTTAAAATTTCCATTCTGAGGGGACATGCATTAAGATACAAACAAACTACAAATTTTGATGCAAATAACTTTATTTATTACAGATTTAATTGTTATTTGTTTTATAAGTTACAGACTGTTTATCGAGTTGTAAGGTCTGCAGCCAATGTTCTATAGCGGATAGCAGCATGTCGCCGGAAATCCTCCATACATGCAATGTTATACGATCATCAAGTTTCCCATAGTTACACCATTTCTCTTAGAAACCCAAACTCTTTAAATGGCCCCATAGCCAAAAATCCTGCAGATTAAGATCGGGGGAACGGACCGGCCAAGGAGTGAAAAGTGAACAGGTAATCCGTCAGTCATTTTTAAAATTTTGCAACAAAAACCTTTGCAAAATGTAAGAATAACAGTTTTAAATGTCGTATGGTTTGAAAATGTTAAAATAGACCACAGTTATCTATTACATAACTTTTCAAGAATTTTGACTGTAATGTTTGTTTATATCTTGATGTATGTCCCCTCAAAGTGGAAATTTTTGAAATTTTATTTTTAAAACTTTTTTTTTTTGCAGAATAGCGCAGTTAAATATTTAATCTTTTGTGACCCTTTAAGCAATGCCATAATAATCACTGTAAAGTTGATGGCTCATAATGAAATTAAAGCAATATCTTTGTCACAAAATTCACTATTTTGAAATCATGGTATTTAATTAATGAGTTTGGATTATTATAATTATAGAATGAAATAAACGATATGACAAATTTTAGAAATTTTAGAAAATGTCTGTCAGTCCATCTTTCTGTCTGAAATCTCTGTGTGTGTGTGTGTGATCAAAATTTTATAAACGCTTCAAGACATGGAAAAAAAATGCATGGAATGCTGCAATTTGCGCCATACGGCTCGCATATCTGTGGACTGCCTCCATGTGGTTAATACACATTCTTGGACAGTAAAGTCATGTGGCTTTTTGGCCATCAAAAATGTCTGTACATGGTAGACCGTTAGATTATGATACCCCATAATGTTGTAGATCTGGAGCAATAATTAATGAATTCCTGACAGAACGTATCGCAAAATATCATTAGGAATCTTTATCACTCCATACCCAGGTGTGTAAAAGCATGCATTGCTGCGAGTAATAGTTTCACCAACTACTGATTTGAACATTCAGTGTGCAATTTTTAGCCGTTGATGGGTCCCATGGCCAGTTTTTTTTTATAATTTTATTTCCTGTAATTGAGCTATGTACATATTTAATTTCAATAAAACAGTCACCTTCTTCAAAGTGTTTTTTTTTTTTTTTCAAAAGAGTGTATTAGGAAAACTATACTGATTCAATTTGGGTAGATAATAACTCGACAGGTAGCGGTGCGGTGTTACGCTTTTTTTTTTTTTATTACGTAAATTTTAAACTTATTAATCTATTAGATTGTTATAGTAAAATGTTTTGACTACAGGAATACTAGTTAAATTTGCGGTGAAAATTAAGGATTTAAAATTTGAACTAGTTTGAAACATATTTTGAATTAATTATTATTCGATATTTAAAAGTTATTGAAGCTTATTTATTATTATATTAAGCATCGCTTAATAAATGTACTTTACTAAACGGAAATTACTAACTTTATTTAGAAATTAAACTTGGCTTAAACTTGGTAGTATTTTATGGAAGAATAGTTTAATTAGTAATTGAAATCGGCCATCCTTGATATTTATTCATTAAGAAACTTTATAATTGTTATTATTTGAAACATCATAGCTATTAATAATTAATTTAAAGGACTATTTATAAGTTTTAATGATAAAATAGAGAATATTTAATGTCATTTATTTCTTCTTCTTAAAGTAATAAAATTTTTGTTATTTATTTCTTTGCACTTTGAATTACATATCAAGTAATTTCTAAAACTGAAACTGATGTGTTAAACATGGAAATAACTCTTTAACATATATATATATACAGGGTTAGCAATAAATAAGTTGCCACTCCAGAGGGCTCTAAAATCCGTCCTATTGGTCCAAATGACATAAAATTTTAACTACACATAATTCAAATGTTGCGCTTGACATTTATTTAAAAAAAAACTAGGGGCTCTACCCTGCTCGCTCCGCTCACCAACCCCCGAGGAAAGCTTCGTCTCCCCCCGACTCTCTTCACTTATTAACCCCTGCGGCTCTATGCCTTTCGCTGAATAGGAATTGCTGATATTCACTTCTTTACCTTTCACTGAATAGAAAAATTAATACTGCATAAAACAAGAAAAAAAATGGAAATACCCATATTCAATGTCAAATTGAAATACATAATATTTAATACCATTTTTTTTAAATGAAATAATGTGCTAAGAATCAGATTTTTTTTTTCTTTCTTTCAGAAAAGAAAGAAATGGACTCTTCCCACCTGACGTCAGAGATCACATTATAAGTAAAAAACAAATAGCAGACGAAGTCTTCTATATCTATAGCGATTTCTGAAATAACATATTTTCTATTCTTATTTTTGATCAATCGTATTTAATCTGTGTTATTTTTTTTATACATCAGCATTTTTAACCCATTTTATATCATTATTCATCACCTTTTGTTTGCTGTATACATTTACAATCATTATTTAGTTTATATTTGTTATTGATGTTCATGGAGAACATGTTAAATACTCTGATTTTTGGTACTTAAATCATTGACAGTGCAACATCGTACGGTGTAAAGCCATTTAGACCAGTTACTAAGTTAACTAATTTCTTGTAACAATTTTATGCAATTAAATTTAATTGAAAACATTTTAAAATTTCAAATTATATTCCGTAAACATTCCGCAAGATCAAGCTATTATTTATTGTTAGATGAGTTAATGTAACAGTTCCATTAGAACATACAAAAATCGATTCTTACAGATGAAAATAGATAAACACATAAAGTGTTTTTTAAAAATTATTAAATTTACAAATACAATTATTCTACTGTTTACAAATGCACAATATTACTTTTATTTTATTTTATAGTAAATATTAACACTTTTGTTCTTAAGAACAATATTTATTTGAATTCGATTATTTGTTTTCCCCTATCACATGACTGAGCAGACGATGCTGGGAAGAGTCCATTCGTAACATCTAGACTCTTTTATGTTACAGATACCGTATGTGAACTTCTTGGGGACATTTAAGTTTTTGTCACTATTTGGCGATGGATTTTTTGGTAGAATTGCTTGTTAAAAAAAAAAAAAAAATAGAACCTTTAAATTAAATTAGAATAACCTTTTCAAAAAATTAGAACCTATTTTTTCTAATGTCCATACTTTTTATTATTGAATTTCTATAGTTAATTTATGGCAGTATATACACTCTGTATGTATTTATTGAACTTCTAGATAATTTTAGACATTCGAAAGTATCGAAAAGAGAAAAAGTTTATTATTATTACTATCATCATTTTAATTTGGAAAAACCTCTTGCAGCTTCAATTATTAATTCTCTTCGGTACTTTTCCATTTTGCCGGTGAAGCGATAAAGTTGCCAAGAATGATATAACCGACGCCAAACATTAGGCACCTAAGACAGAGTAATTGTTTGAAAATACGTCGAATAGTAATAAGAAAAAAATTAAAGAAATTTATTTTACGTTTACTTGAAGCTTTGCTTAAATCTAGAATTTAAAAGTGTTGTCCCATAAAAAATATAACATTTATTTTGTCAAATCCTTAATAACGTATATAAATAAACTTTAAATTTGAAAAATTAAAACAAAATCTAAGTTACAAATTTACTTTTAATCCATAAATGTATTGTTGTTGCCAATAAAGTTTCCTTGGCGAGAAATTCACCGGCGAAAGGAAAAGTACCTTCTCTCCTATCTATTTCTTACATTAACGAAGAATAAAATCTATAAACATTTTAGGTGAATTTTTTCTTGCCATAATTAGAAGTATGAAATGTATCATGGAAATGCCTAATTCTGTAATGTTAAAAAATTATCAATGCTAAATAAGAAGAATTTTCGTTTATAATTGAGTTTGAATTTAAATCTAAATATTTTTGTAAATCAAAATCTACCCAAAGTATTTTAAAAAACATTTTCGAATAAAAATAATAAATACACTTTAATGGTAAAGAGAAATGCGGTCAGTTATACAGACACGACATTATTTCGTTATTTAAAAAAAAAAAAAAAAAAAAAGGAACAAATAAATAAAATTGTGATGCATCGAACGGTGCAAATCATGAAGACTAGCTTTTCCTTTCGAGAATTTTATTTATTTCTCGAATTACACACACGATACAATACAGTCACATTTAACACAAATAAATACGTAAACATTTAACATAATTTAAATTTGAACCGTAACTTTCCAGTCCACCAAATAAATAAAAATAAACGGCACTCAAGCCAGGCGTCCGCTATTCTCGGAGTTACATCATACACATCTAAAATCAAACTAAACTTTCTTCAATTCGAAAGTCTTTTTCGTCTGCGCTGGACAGACCCTCTAGTCAGTCTAAAAGTCATTACAAAATGAACATAAATATTGCCAGTAATAAAATTAATTTTCTGAAAGTAGAATTTAAAAAAAAAAAATGTTTGCGGAATTTAATTTATTTTTTTACACCAGTGATAACATTTTTATTTCCCTTTGGAGAATGACGTCATTGTGGAAAATGATGTAATAAGAGAAATTATTTCTTTAATGGCAAATAGAGTACTCTTATAAACCCCAGGTTTTCTATTAATAACTTCTTTAATTAAAATGATACAGATTTCTAACTACCTGAAATGCCTTCCTTGAAGTATTCGGAACACATTGATACCTCCTATGATGCAGAGCATTTTGCCCTCCGCTAAAAGATGCTGTCGCAGACAAAAAAATTTGATGCCAGCTACAGAAACTTTTTTTAATATATATAGAAAAAACATAGTGCAAAATTCCGCCGGTATGTGGCGGTGTAAAACACATAGCCATATTTAACATGCTTTAAAAATATGCGTGAAAAATAGAGTAACATTAATAAAACTGCTCAATATGATAACCTTCATGTTCAACAATGTGCTGTAATCGCATAATCATATTTTCAACAGCTGACCGGAATATCAAGTCTGCCGGACTATCTAAAATATGGCGCCGAATGCTGTCCTTCAGGTCAGGCGGAGTTGATGGCCTTTGACGGTAGATATTGTCCTTTTGGTAACCCCACAACCAAAAGTCGCAGGAGGTCATATCCGGGAAACGAGGAGGCCATACTGTTTGGAAATGACGGCTGATCACCCGTGCATCTGTAAAATGCTGTTTTAGCAAATTCTTTACACGGCGATCAATGTGCGGAGGTGCGCCATCCTGCATGAAAGTTTTATCTTGAAGGCATCCACGCTGTTGAAGTTCTTGGATTACAAAATCTCTCAGCATATCATGGTACCGTTTTCCTGTGATGGAACAGGTTTGGATTCCATTTGCTTTTATCTCTTCAAAAAAATAAGGTCCAATGAGAAAGGTAGCTAAGAAACCATACCATACCGTCATTTTTTTAGGATGCATGGTTTTTTCTTGGATAGCGTGAGGATTTTCCGCTGCCCAAATCCGACAACTGTGGGTGTTAACTTGGCCATCCAGGCAAAAGTGGGCTTCGTCACTCCACAGAATGTTCCATGGTCAAGTAACATCAACCACCATCCGAGCAAGGAACTAAAGTGCAAAAGTTTTACGAACCACTGGGTCCCCGTTTTTAATTGATGCACAGTCTTGATTTTGTACGGATAAAAATGCAAAATTCACCGTAAGATTTTTCGCACAGTGGGATACGGTATATCCAATAGACAGGAAACAACTGGCACATTCACACTACCATCCGGAGACTAACTGTTGGCTTCAACGACCGCGGTAGCCACATTTTCGGTGTTAGAAGACGGGATTTGCTTTCTTCCTCTACCTGGAAGAATGCCAAGTTGTCCAGTTGTTTCAAATTTCTGTATCATTTTGCGTAGGCCATAGGGAGACACTGGACCTCTTCGTATTCGCTTCATACGGCGGAATTCTTTCACAGCTGCAACGGAGTTCTGCTGGTTCTGGTAGGACAATTTTACCAATAGCGCTTTTTCTTTCAACGTAGGCATGATGAGCAAGCTGAGAAGCAGTACTCCTCTAACAGAATCCGCCTTTCTTTTATACAAAGAATAATGCTAATAGGCAAGCGCTGAAACACAAATGCTGTTTCTGATTTTGAATATATGCAAATAAGTACCATTTGTGTCATAGCGCCATCTATCGGTGGAATTTTGTATTATTATTTTTTTTATTTAATAAATGTCAAGTGCATCATTTGAATTATCTGTAGTTAAAAGTTAACTTCATTTGGACCAATAGGACGGATTCTAGAGCCCTCTGAAGTGGGCAACTTATTTCTTGCTAACCCTGTATATATTTGTTAAATAATAATGAAAACTAATAGTGTAATAATCAACATAAATGTTCAAACTGATGTATCACAAACATTGTTATAATGCAATATTTCATATGCGAAAATTTTAAAGTTACAAAATCGTTATGCGTATGTTCTAGAAAATAATGCAAAGAAAAAACGTGAACAATAGTTTTAATAATACTTTAATACTTGCCTTTTAGTACTTTATGTTTATTGCCTTTGTGTTATTTTCACAACCAATAAAAGAAAGTGTCTTTGGTCAAGAAGTCAACAAATATGCACTTAACGACAATGAAACGAGATACTTCATATTACAATTGCCTCTCCCTAAAAAGTTTGATTCGTTAGTATCTGGGTAACTCAAATTAACTAGATTGCTTTAAATTTCGAAATTTTAAATTCTTTGGTAAACTAAAATTACTTACTTCTTTCTTACAAGGAAACGTTCTTTAGCTAAACTGATAGAATCCGATGAAATCGGTACAGGTGTTAGAAGAACTTATTGGAAATTCATACTCTGAAAATTAGCTGCTTATGTTCATTAGGAAAGGTGTAGAACAATGTTGTAAATTGAATCGGGGTCACCAGAACCTTCCAGTTAGCATCAACTGGCGACTTCGAATTCTTGAAAACTTCTAAGTTTTACCTTCTAATGAGGCTCTGTACTCCATTAAGTACGGAACAAACTTTCAAACTACAATAACGTATGTAAATTTGCATTATTATATATAATTTATGAGAAATAGACACAGAACAGAACGAAAATTATAAGCCACTTTAAACTTTTTTGCTAAATACTTAATTGAAATTCTAATAAAACAATAATTTTCGTTTCAACAATCAAGTGCAAAAAAAGCAAAAATTTTTTTTTTTTTTTTTTTGTATTTTAGTTTGCTATATGTTATAGTTTATTAGAACGTGATCAAAGCTTATTTTAGAAAAATCAAGATTGTATGAGCAAGCAACGCTTATTCCAAATGTCAAGTTTGTATAGTGCCCATATCCGTACAGAAAATATAGACATAATACAAATTTTACACTCGGCAAAGGACGACTTGTATGTTATCTATTCTTCTGCGCGATGAGCCGTGACGAGTGGAGAAATTAAATTAATTATTTTAAAACTAATCAGCCATTTCCAGTTTAGCGGTTGTTGTTGCAAAATAAGATAATTATTATTTCTTTTTTTCTTATAATCATTTTTACAGAGACGTAGCCTTCGCATAGACGAAAAAATTACAGCATTGCAGTACCAGATATAAGCCGATATGCGAAACAGAATCAGCAGGATTTCACATAATTGTCATATCATATGTTAGGTTTTGTGCAGTTATGCATAATGGAAAATGAAATGCAGCCTTCCAGTAAATGAAAAAAAAAAATTGCAGTGTACCGGCACCAAACTTTGATAGAAACCAAATTATGTCACTGTGCAAGTAAATATATTTTTTATGAAATTCTGTGCATTAGATTATAATATAATGCCGCCTTAAAAATGCTTCACACACAGTCAAACAAACAAAGACATATTATGTTAAAAACGACCAAAATGGTTTTAGGAACTCCTAAAACGTTTTAAACCGTCAAAAATGGAATTTTAAACTTTTTCTGAATCTAATTAAAAAAAAAAAAAAAAAAACTAGTTGGCATAGGTGGACTCTGCTCTGTTCCCCATCATATTTATGTTCTCATAAATTTCTAGTGCGAGACATATTATAATCATGTTAAAAGAAATGAATTTGACCAAAGCTTGATACAGTGACAGAAAGAAATCCCCGCCTAATGGGCTATCCACCGTTCACTTCGATATATTTATCTTATTCTGCTCTATTTTATCAGGGTCAATTTCGTTGGTTAGTTTTCATGCTACTATTTCCAATGCAATAATCCTCAAAATTCATATTTATATGAAAAATGTACAATTTCGCTATGTTGATAAAATCGTAAATTACGAATAATTTACGAAATTTTCCTATTAGAACATTTGTATTCAATCATGTTGAAACAAATATCATAAATGTAATTTTGAAGTTGTCTAATGTATGCTCAATTTTGCCTTATTCTGACATGTTAAGTAAATCGTAAATTCCAAATAACTTACGATTTTTTTAAATTGGAAAAATCAAAGTCTATGATATTCATGCCAGTATCCTAAATAATATTTCGAAAGTGGTTTGACATCTTTACGATGAAAATATCCCTCAAGATTGACGTTTATGTGAAATTTTGCTCTATTTTGTCATGTTAAAAAGTTTCCATTTAATGCAGGTTTAAGTGAATTTTTGTCCTATTCTCCCATGTTAAGAAAATAGTAAATTACTAATAACTTACGACGTTTTTAAATTTCAATGTTGCAAATGAATAGGGTTCTTGCCAGGGTCGAAAGTAATATTTTAAAACTGATCTGACCTCTCTGCGACAATTTGTTCTTGAGATATCATGTACACAGACTAACAGACACCCTACAGACAGACACCATACAAATTTTGTCATTTTCGGATTCCTTACACCTAAAAACGTGTAAAAAAGTAAAAAAACCGATGTCGAAAATTTTCACGATTAACTAAGTTCCCCATACCTATAGTATGATGGGGAACTAATTCCCCATACCTATAGTATGATGGCGAACTAAAAAATCCGAAATTTCTCATCGATGCATTATAATCTTTAGACTGCCACAGGCGAATTAACATTCATAAGCATAACTGCATATTTCATAAAAGTATAATATGAAAAGAATTCATCATTTGTTTACATCATCACACATAGCAATTAAGATATATCAAAGATATAGTTGGAAATGACTCGATGTGTATTTCAAATTCTGTTATGCTTTTCTCGCTACACTAAATTTAAGTACCTTTTTGACTGATGAGTACTTAATTAATAGACAACATATAGGGCTATTCAAAAAAGGTCAAATAAGCTTCATTGAGTCTTGTGGGTGCTATCTATTAAACAATTTTTACTATGATAACAAACTGAAATGAATTATGAATATATCTGTAATATTTATACAGGGGTTGAAGCGGCGTTTGTCTCTTTGCCCATCATGGGTGTCAAATAAAACTTTTTCTTAATTTAGTTTGAACTGCCTTAACCCCTTAACGCGCGCTGTCCTCGCTGCGAGGACGCAAAATTTAAGATCCAGCTGCAAAAATTCATCCCGGAAATTTTTTAGCAAAAATTTACGTTTATAACATATCAGAAAAGGTCGTTTTTATTAACCTCAAAATTTAAAATTTCGTTTAGTTAAATTTAGTTCTTGAATTCCGGTGGCAGTATAATTTAAATAATCCGAATTGTCTTGCGCCGCAAAGGGTTAACCATGCATCGGAAATGTTATTACACTGTATTCTTCAACCACATTTCTTGAGACTATGGAAATCTCTGTGCAAGTGCTGATTCAACGAGTTCAGTGTTAAAATAGGGGTGCTAGTATCTGAATGACATAAAATAAGCGATAAGAGAGCGCCGAATGACTGGATGGTTTCCAAATTTCAACTTGTAGGCCAATTTGGCACTCCTTCAAGCTTTTTGACTCGTCCTTACTACTTGTCTTAGGAAGCGTGGTTATTATATACCCCTCCTTCTATTTTAAATGTTTTCTACCTCAAGAGTAAATCAGAACTAAAAATCATGCGATTCGAAAAATCCTTTTTAACACTTTCCAACTGTACACACTCGTTGAATCGTTCAATCTGAAGATTAAACGATAAAGGATTTCTACTTCACTTATATGATCACTCAATGGACAAAAAGATAGATTAACTGAATTCATAATCATACTTAAATAATGTTTCAAAATATTAAAAACGCTTAACACAAACGGAGATGTAATTTCGGCAATATAAAATTACACTGAGAAACATTCCTATGTCTGACATCTAGAAACTAAATTGTGGCTCTAGTAAAAATATATCCATGTCATACTTATAAATTCTAGTTTTTTTTGCTAGCAAGTTCTAAAAATCTCTATAGGAATTCTAGAGCATTTTCCTATGTTATCGAAGTCAAACCCATTTAAAAATCCCTGTAAATAAATGCGAACATAAGAGGCAAGATTTAGTAAATATAATTCTGTTTTATGACTCGGTTTTAGAAAATCAAACCAGAATTTCTCACAATACAAAGGATTCGTAATATTCATAATATTCTTTCACCATTTAGAAAAGACTAGAAATAGACTAGAAATTGTCGATCATTCCGACTACCAAGGTTATTTGTTCCTCTTATACACATAGCTCAGAAATCTATATTTATAGTTTAAGGATCCAGAAAATGACTACTTATTCGTTCTAGATGAAAGCGGTATATTTATTTCTTCAGTGTGAAGTCCAAAATATATCTAAACATTTCAATTATTATTTTTTTTTCTCCCAATTTGAAACACAGGGCCGCGGTAGCTAAAACGGTAGAGCGCCGGGCTCGTAATGGGGAGATTGCGGGTTCGGTACTCGAGCCAGCCTAACACCATCGTATGCACTAATTGTGGCTGGTGCACGTAAAATCTGTCGTGGCCGCAATATCCTCCATGTTCCCATCAAAATTATACCTCTGGGGGTTACCAAAGCGGGGAAGCCATCATCACTGTGTAAGATCAAAATTGTGATGGCATGTTTCCGGTTCTATGGGTCAGTCCCATACCGTCGCAAATTCCCCATGGCGCAGCTTTAGTGCGACGTAAAAAACCCAACCAACCAAATTTCCAACATATATTTTGCTAAATAAAAAAGAGAAATATAAACAATCAGTTTAAATACATAGTGTATTAAACATATCTTTCAGTGATTGAAAAGCCATTAAATAAAGCAATGGTGCATTTAACTTTGACTGAATCATACGAAGAAAAGCCTTTTTCTAAATCACAGAATATATAGTTCTGGCGTCTGATAAAGTGTATTTGAGTGAAAGAAATATACATTTACACAACAAAGAAGTATCAGTAATAAAATATATAGGTTACCGAAATTCAGTCTCTTTTGAAAAGCCATTAAATGTAGCAATTTTCTATTTGGCTTTCATTCTACTAATACAAAGAGGCATGTAAAAGAATGTTATTGAATTCAATGGAACTTTTAAATTGCAATTCTAAATGAAAAGACATCTTTTATTCTTTATATCAAAGGAATAAATACTTAAATTTCATTTGTGTAGATACTTATCAACTTACACAAAGAAATACATTTTACTAAAAATAGATCCCAGCATACCGCAAAAAGTTTTCTTTCTTTTTTTTTTTTTTTTTTAATAATTTTTTTTACAGAATGTTTTAAGTCAGATTTTAAGAAAAGAAAAATCATTCAAATATATATATATATATATATATATATATATATAAAGCGTATCACAAATTCTTTTTTATTTTTTTTCGCATGAAAATTTAAAGAAAACTAACATTTGATCTATTTTCAATAAAATTTTGTCTTAAGATATTGCGCAGTCAATGCCAAAAATAACTGCTCAATAAATTTCATAGAATATAATGACAGCGACAAGAGTTATTTAAACAATTCCATGATTATAATAAAAGTGAATCGGAGAACTGGCGTTAAAAAAATAAATATTTAGTGCTCTGTTTTCAGCGGTCGTTTCTGTTTTGTTCGCCTGACGAAGGGTAGCGTTTTATTTCGAACCGAAACTATTATTACGACATCTTTTTTTTTTTATTGTAGGGTGTTTTTTCAAATTTTTTAACTTTTCAATTCCATGATTCTACTACTGAGAAAATTGAAAGGAAATTTTAGTTATTGTTTATAAATTTGGTCTGATTTGGGGAAGTCATTTTATGGTTATTTTTTGCCCATTAAAAATTATCACTTATAAATTGAAAGAATTATAATGGTGATTTACATTGGGGTAAAATTATACTACACTTATAAACCAAAACATTAAATCTTGCTTTACCACCTATAGTAGGGTAAGGTGGGGTAAGTGGGCCATTGGGGTAAGTGGGCCACCCCCCTGGCATTTCCCGAGTTATTGACTCAAAAAAAAATCTGTTATAATAATTTTATGTACCTACCCCAATAGATGTAGAAAACATTATGGCACTGTTTTCATTTATGTGTGTGATAAGTTACAAGCCTTTTTGTGACGATTTTTAAATTTGCAGTCCTACCGTAATTCGCGCCATCGTACTAATTATTTTTTTTCTTACAAACCGTTCATGATACAAACCAAAACTTTATATATTTTGAATGTGTATAAAACACAGAATCTTTTTGTAGTATCGTGTACTCATGATGTTAATAAGGTTGAAAAAAAAAATTGGGGGGCCCACTTGCCCCGTGTTTGGGGTAAGTGGGCCACCACAATGGCGGGGTAAGTGGGCCACCCACCCCAACTCTTTAATATAGTTAAAAAATAGTCATATGCACTGATTTATAGGGTTTACCTCTGGATGACTCCACCAGTAGTGATTCAAGTTCCGAAGATGAACTATCAGTTATTACCCAGTACCACAGTACTTAAAAATGGGGATTATGCCTTTGTCCAGTTCGAAGGCAAAAAAAAAAGAGATAGTATGTTGGCTTGGTATTAAATGACAGTCAAAACGATGAAGATACAGCTGTCATGTAATACATGCACATAGACACAACTATGCGTAATAACTTTTTCCCCCCTGAAGCTAATGATATTCATGACGTATTCCTAGAAGATGTTGTGCTGAAACTAAATGAATCAACACTTTCCAAGATACTTTCAAAATACATGTTTACCAACGATTTATCAAGATATAATGTTCACTAGCATGTAATACTGCCATAGGCTAGTTTAAACTTTGTAAAGTAAAAAGTTGAAAATTTGACATTTTTTTCTTTTAGCAGGCTTGTGTGCAGAAAAAGTTGCTATGGGTGAACTAATGGAGATACTTCAGTGATTTTTTTTTCAAAGATTCAGAAAACCTTGTAGATTGTCTCACTTGCCCCACCAAATCTCTACCAGTTATGTGTAAAAATATATTCAGGGGGGGTCCCACTTACCCCACCTTGCGGGGCAAGTGGGCCACCCCAATGACTACCCAAATTATATATATTTTTTTAATTCATCATTTGCCAATTTGGTTAGAGGTTGCCATGGGTACAGTAACAACATATGAGAGAATGAACCAAAAAAAAAATTAAGTTGTTAGGCCTATTACATCCGGTGCTATGTTGAGCTAAAGTCGAATTATGCCGAAAAGTGGTCGCACTTACCCCACCTTACCCTACCACAAAAATGAGAGTCGGTGAAGTAGTATTTATCAGCATTACGTATAATTCCATATGAATATCATTCTGCTATTAATACACGAGCTTTATGATGATCAATGTTGAACATTGTATTAAGACTACTTTCTAGTGTGTGTGCGAGTTCTCCATCATTTACAGAATCACTAAGACTGCCAACCTATGGTGTATTATCGTCATATTTTATTGAGAAGGTATTGTTGTACATGATGAAATCATGCTTGATCACATTCATATGGAGTATTTCAAGATAACCGTCTTCTTCTAAAGCAAGACCACCTCTACGCTCATTTTCTATTACGGTTTGCTGATATATATATATCATCGCCTTCAATCATATTTTCACTGAGCGTAGTTGGTGACCATCTATTCGGTTCAAGAATCGAAGCTCTCACAATGTTTGCCAACACCATTCCTAAACATCGCACGCCTGCGCTTTCTGATGTGAAAATTGTCTCATCTTCTTGATGCCATGGTGCTCGTATAATTCTTGATACATCATTGACGCGCATGTAAACATTGGCTCGTTGATGAACTTCAATTTCACGTTCCTCTTGTTCTTGAACAGCTACTGCAGGTTGTACTCGAACATAATTTGTTTCTTCCATGCGTGACTCTTGATCTGTCACTACATCCTTGTAGAGTTCATTTTTTGCAACCAACCATTTAAGAGCCCCGTTCGCACGTGATCGATAAATCGAGAAATTTCCAGGGTCTCTGTGACGACAACAACATCTAAATTGTTAGTTGGTCTAGGCAGTATGTTGGGAAGCTATTCTGTGCCTTCATGTAGGTCTTGTGCAAAGAGTACTGCTTGTCATGTAATTCCTATTGACCAAGTGCTCCATCGAACTTGACGATTTTTATGAATGGTTTGATTCTCGCTAGTAGGCGTATTTCAACCTGAGTCAGTTCTTGCAGCTCTCTTGGTATAGGGCCAGGATCCAAATTGCTCCAATATGCCTTCGACTGCGAGTGATCCTTATTGCTGTTGATGTGATTTTTACAGCGATGACATAGTGGAAGCATTGGCTTGTTTCTTAATTCCTCCGGTAAATACGTCTTCGTTGTAGTCCAATAACATTTTGCGACTTTATTGGGATAGCATCGTTTCGTACAGATTTCGCAAGTTCTGGAACAGAATGTGTTGATGGCTCTTTCGAATGTAGCGATTTGTGCATTTACTCTTCTCAGTACTTGTGAATGCTGAATACGTTGACTTTCTTGGCGAACTTCGCGTTGTTCTGGAGTTTCATTTTCTATTGATAGTGCTTGTCTACGACGAAGATCTTATAATTGTGTTTCGTGCTGCTCTCGCATCTCATTTGCTATTGTTAGTGCTTGTCTACGACGTATATCTTGTAATCGCGTTTCGCGCTGCTCTTTCGTCTCATTTTCTATTTTTATTGCTTGTCTACGACCTAGATCTTGTAATCGTAATTCGCGTTCTTCTTGAGCTTCAATTGTTATTGATAGTGCATGTCTCTGACGATCATCTAATAATCGAGTTTCGCGCTGCTCTTGAGACGCATCCTGTAATCTTTGATTTCGTTTATCTAAGCGTAGGCGCTTTTCTTCTTCTGTTTCATTTGCAAGCTTTTCATAGTGCTTTTGTTTTTTTTCTCTAATCGTCGCTTGCGTTGTGTTGTAGTTTCTTTTCGATTTCCTTTCACGTTGTTAGTATGTGAAGCAAGGGTCGATACCGTTAATATAGTTTGTTTGCTTAGTTTATTGTTTTCATTCAATTTTATTTTTGAGAAAAATCCTTCATTCTAACCACTAAGCCACAACTGCTAACTCACTCTCGAAAATCATTTGGATAAAACGTCTACTTAAAGCAAAAATTTTCAAAAATTTATAAAAAAAATATTGATTTTCGTAAGAATTGAACTCGCATTCTTCTTCACGTGAAAAGTACTGAAATCCTTGCAATTTACCGAGTGAGCTACTGCCTGTTGATTTAAATTTTCATTACAAACTGGTAATACTCTATTTAAAGTATTAAAAAATATTTGAAAATTAAATAAATATTTTTTTTCACTGTATTGCAGAAAGTCCTTTATAAATAATTTTCATTCATTTTTTTTTTTTTTAAAGTTCTAACGATCTTCGCTGGTGAGCTTCAAATTGTATACTCTTCCGTCATTTGTGATGAAATCTCTTGAATCAAGATCAACCATATGTGTTTGTGGGCATGGATTTCGTGTATATCCAAATCGATATGCTTGAATTCTCCCATATAAAACTAAAATTAATTAATTTAATTTAATTAATGAATTAATATTTGAAAAAAATTGTATTAACATCAAGTGTCATCCACTACAATTTTTAAAAAATGTATTTGAATTTGGATGAATAAAAAGTATTTTATTGACGATTGAAAATTTGAACAAGATATATAAATATATATAGGGAAAGCGTGAACTAATAGTAGTAATTGAATAAAAAGGACTTCATAACAGTAATCAGATATATCATTGTTTTTATTCGGTCATATTTGAATTTAGCTTTTGTTTATATTCAGTACATACAAATCATACATATTAATTATAAACTAATAAATATTTTTATAATAGTTTGTTAAAAATCATATAACATAATAAGCAATGTATTAAAGTTCAGAGTGGCACGTTATTTGTTTATCAAAATTATGAATTCATTCTGATTTGAAATGACTTTTAAAATATTTGCTTATTCAGCTACTTAAACTTATATAAAGTACATTAGATTTTTTAAATTACAAACGCCGGTCATCCAAACTTATGAATGCAATGAAAGCCAGTCCATGAGGCTGACTTTAAAAATTTAAACATAATTATGAGGGAAATATATATATATATATATATATATATATATATATATATATACAACAAGATTTTATCGCCCAAAAGAAAAGAAAAAAAATCGAGAGAGAGTAATAATTTGCAATTTTAGAGAGTGATAACAATATTAAATAATAATAATAATAATAATAATCTTCATCTATTTTTTGTCTTCATTACAATATGTACGGTAAAGTCTTGTCCACGTATCGAAAATTTATCGAGTGAGCAATTTGTCTAAGCGGAAGGCTTTTTTTTTTAATTGTGCTTATACATTTCGTTTATGGTTTGCAAATGCTATTCTCAAACTGCTTGATCTATATGTCAAACGGGAAAAAGGTTTTTTGGGGGTAACATGTCAGATGTACTGCTAGGTTACAGATTGCTCCGATGTCAGAAGAGCCGTCTATCCCACTGATCATCCCAGGCCCTGATAATCCCATTCAGCATCCTCAGCGATTCTTGAAAAAAATAAAAATAAAAATAAAAATAAAATAAAGTCGTTACGACAGTAGACCCGCTATGGAGTTTACGCCGCAGAGTTTGGGATAACGTCCTGCTGGACCCCTTGCAGCTTTTAGAATATCAGACACTTACACAGGAAACTGGATTGGAAAATCTTAAATAGGCACCTTCGGAAAGCTTACCTTACCAAATCTAGATGATAAATCATTAATATGGGTTTCAATATAAATTAATATCCAGTGGAATAAAACCCAGTGACTAGTAAGAATAATTTTCATTATTTTATCAATCCGTTTTAATGATGTAAAAATTAAAGTATTAAAAAATAACTAAAAGTTTCTGTATGACTGAAAATTTTTAGTTTATTATTTTACTTTTGCGCATTAAATAGGAAAAAATTTGCAATGCTTTATGGTACATGTATGCATTATATTTTTACTTACGTAAAAATTAGGATAGTAATTTAACAATGTACTTATAAAAAAAATCTGGAATGGCTTCACTGTACTCTACGAAGACAAAGTAATTAACAGTTGTTTAAATAAATTTGGGATGAATGATTGTGTACGACCTCGTCATATCACTCAATTACTGCTGTGCATTCAAGAAATGAAGTACAGTGTACACAAAAATATTTATAGCAAAAATATTTAATTAAAGCTCTTAAATAGGGGGAAGAAATGGGACTATTCGCTAGCAGCATAATAAAAGCTAATAACCTCCATTTTCACTTAACTATAAAACAATAAATAATTTCACATTACCAAAAACTTGACGGCGACATATCTGGCGTTAGACTCTGCTGTACTCTTTAATATTACACTTGAGATAAGCTAAACTCAGAATGATATCTAGAACTGAAACCCTTGAACTTCACTGAATTGAACCCCGAGTACGATATTATCATGCCATTTATACACTGGAGAATAAACTTGCAACTATACGCGCAACCTAAATTCCGCAAAATCCGAAGTTTTCCTTTTAAACTCGTAACTACCGGCTATCCCACGTAGAGTAAATTTTTAAATCAGAGTTAAGACTTCCGATCAGAGTAAGAACTTCGCAACTTCCGATTTACGAATTTCTTACGAAATTTCTATGTATTCTCACAATCCTTACAAATTAATATAAGAGAAGTCGTTAAATAAACAAAAGATAAAATTATAATAGGGTGTTTGAATATTTTTTCTTAAGTAGCATGTTGTTTAATTTAACGCTGTTGCACCTTAAACAATTTGAGTACATAACTACGTCTTAATGATAACAAAATTTTTCGTTGTCTCCCTGTAAAAATCCATAAGTGCTAGATACACCAAAATCTATACGTTCGTGTGTTGGTGCCCAATAACATACATGTAAATTTTTAGCTCAATCGAATGAGGCATATAGACGCTGTCGTGCTTTAAATAATTTGAACCCACAGGCCATAACGATAAAAAAGAATTTTTCCTTGTATCCCAGTAAAAAAAAAAAAAACTGTAAACGTTAGATTCAGGACAATCCCTGCAGTTTGTGCTATGGTGACCTATAGCATACATACGAACTCTCAGCTAATTCGAATTTAGACGCTATCATGTTCCCTCACATACATACACTAACACACACATACATATACATCACCGTAAAAATAACGAAGAGGAAATCAGGGTACTTTAAAAGTGTAGCTACACCAAAATCTCTGAATGATATTTTTGTCATGATTACAATACTTTCCTTCTATATGTATGTTCGGAAAGTACAAAATAATAATAATAGTGCTTTTTCATTTTTTAAATCATTCTTTACTTATTTAAAATTCAAATTTCATTACACTGAAAACGTTTACATGCGTGACAATTTAAGGTTACAAACAATTTAAGGTTGCTTGATATTCGTAATCTTTTTTTGTATTTTTTGTATTTTTTCTATTTCATCTTATTCAATGTTTCTTGTTTTCATCTATTCAATGTTTGAAAAGATTTTCAATATATATATATATATATATATATATATATACAAGATATTATAATATATGTTTTCAGTCATATAAAAGTTGAAAATATATAGCAAATATAACTAAAGAAAAACTTACATGAAAAAAACATATATATCTATATATATATATATATACAAGAACATATTTGTTTATAACTATTACAGTAATTATTTTAAAGTTTCAGTATATAATAGCATTGGACTTTCCTTTTAAAGCGATGCTATTTATATTTTCAATAGGGAAAATGCAATAGTGAAGTCGAATGTACCAATTTCAGAGAATTTTATGAATATTTACAAGATTTAGAACGTAACAGGTAAACTTGCAGATAAACAGCCAGCCAAACAGACCAACTGTAGTAAACACATTTTAAATTTGTTAAAAAAATTTAGAAAGATATTAATATGTGTTGATAATTATTAAAATATACATACATATATATACATGCATATAGATACACACACACACACACACACACACACACACACACACACACACATACACACACACATATATATATATATATATATATATATATATATATATAGTGATTGTTAGTTAGATAAAACCTGCCATTATCGAAATAAATAATCATTGAAAATTTGTACATGTGATAATAATAATAATAATAATAATAATAAAATTATCAGAATCTAAAATTTAAGAAAAATATCAGACATAGAAAAGGAAGTCATAAGCATATTAAAGTTTGTTGGAATGTATTTGATAAAAATTTTTATTCAAATTTATTTCATAATCTGAATATAAAAAAAAGAAAGATTGCATAAAAATAAAATAATGTGTATTGCAGCAAATGTTAAAATTAATATTTCATTTAAAGGAAATGGAACTGCGAAAATGCTTTTGAAGATATCTGAAATAAAATAAATTATTTGTAATAAAATGTCATTTTTTTTTTTTTTTTTTTTTTTTTTTTGTTAAATGTGATACTGAGTTCTTATTATATGACATTACATATTTCATATTTAATAGTATATAATAAACAATACATATAAATCTAGAAATATTTCGCAAGTTTTCTCGCATTAGCATAATAAACATATCGACTCAACGAATAAAATAATTATTATTGTTAAAATGATAGATCATGAAATTCACAATCAACTCTTTTTTCATAAAATTTATATTTTGTCATTAAAGTAAAAAAAAAAAAAAAAAAAAAACTATAATAACACTTATTTTATAGCAAAAAATAATAACATTGTTGATTTTATTTTAAAGTAAGTGTTAGAAAATTACACTTTGAACTAATATTAACAGCAGGTGATAAAACTACACGAATTATTGAAAATAATATATTTTAGCTACCATAGAAATTTCTTCTATAGCGTATATAACAGCTTCACTTACTGTGTTACATGTAAAAAAAAATTAACCATCGCTTCTCACAATAAATATTTTACATATGGAGTTTGGTGCAATTTTAATCAACAGAATCTGAGATGTAGCCATGGGAATCACAGAAGGGGATATTAGCACAGAACTACCTGCCAGCCGATATGTACGTACCTAAATTAAATCAACATTCGTTTTCGTATTGGTTATCAAGCATATGAAGTTAGTGCATTTATATGCGTTTGAAGTTGAGATTTACCTTTGCTATTCACATGGCAAATAACAGAACACAAGCGCCTTCTGTCTGCCGTTATGCACAAAATAGAATATGCATAGTGTTTCATAATGGCCACCTAACTTTAGAATGTAGAAAACGAGGAAAAACGGCTAAAAATTCACAGAAAAATGGGAAAAAAGTGACAAAAATCCATAGGAAAAACATGGGATGAAAACGAAAGAAGAAAAAAAAAAAACTCACAATGTCAAGTGTGTGTGAAAAAAAAAGACGAACACTGTAAGGAATAAAAGGTGAAAATTGACTAGAAAAGTCATCAAAACTCGAAAATATATGCTATACGTGTAGAATCTGAAATATAGCCTTCTCGTTTTCAAGGAAAGTTCGAGCATAACAGGGTAACCTATCGACCAATGCACATCCAATGAAATCTTTATAATGTTTCATAATGCCCCTATCACATATCAAAATTTGTTCGATTATACACAATAGAAACTTACATATAGCCTTTCCTAAAATACGAGAAATCGCAATAGATCAGCGTCACCTGTTCAGTGGATTGCATCAAACGTGTATAGATGCTAATTTATGTCCAGGTGCAAATACATATAAATTTATGTAAAATTCTGAGGTATAGTTCCTGAAATAAATTTGCCACGAAATTTTTGACACAGACATGTAGACAGACAGACATTTTTTTTAAATTGTCAAATCGTGCTCTCTACCTTTTAAAACTCATAAATACATCAAAACCCGGATGCGTATCTCCGAACTGTTGGCGCACGCAGAACAAATTCACAATTTTTCGCCAGAGAATGCGATTTTCGCCAAATCTGGAAGTGCAAAGAGAAACTTCACGCCGCTTAACCTGTATAAATAAACATCCGGCGTTTTTCTTTCTTTCTTTTTTTGTTATTAATTTTTTTTCTTCTGATTATTAATGTAGGAGTAGGATTTAAATCGCAAAACGAAACATATCTTGAAATTAAGAAATAGTTATCCGAATAGAGAAGTAGATAATAATAATGGTAATATATTAGCATTGAGATCCGATTTCATGTATAAGGCCAAAAAGTTCGTAAAAATTGTTCAAACAAATTACAAATTCTTAGTAAAATGCATGAAAAATGTTCATAAGTCCAAATCAGTAGTACGCCATTTTACATTTCAACTATTTTTATTGTCATTTTGTATTTAAATTTTTAAAATGTATGACTTTATAAAATATCTCTCTTACGATGCAGTGCTTGAATTTTCTTAAATTATCACCTTATATTTATCTATTATGTATTTTTAAAGAGCATCTTAATCATAATAAAATAGATATTTCGTGTTAAATTTTATGGTTGAAATTCATAAAATTTTCTAAGTATAACTTCCTCCTCGGACATGTCCATTTCTCATTCTTTACCCCCCCCCCCCACCCCCAACATACAAAGTTATAAAATAAAACGTTAAACATTTTATTAATGCTATTCTATTTGTTTTTCAGTAATCATAAACAATCTAACTTAATATGTTATACAAATCAAAGTAATAATGATGCGCATAACCATTTTCATCCTATATTTAATGTTACTAATTTCTATTGAGAGCGAAATGTATTCATATTAAAAGGAATGAGTATGATAGAACACTCAACACAGTCGCAGACTGAAATGCCGCACCTCATAGGCTACCCTCTATCCGATTCGATAAATTTGATTTATCGTAATTAAATGACTAATTTTATTAGGATTGTTTTCGTACATTAATTTCCAACACAACTGATCCCCATATTGCAAGTTCGTGGGAAGTATTGGCCTAATTTGTCAAATGAAGGAAACACAATATTTAATTACTAAAGTTTCAAATTAAAATGTTCATATTTAATGAAGTGTATTAAAAAATATATTTTAAAATATTAGTCTGACATGTTTACGACAAAATATTGGCATAATGGACGTTTAAACGAAATTTTGCTCTATTTTGCCATGTTAAAAAGAAAACGTAAATTTTGAATAACATGTGAAGTTTACAACTTACATTGTTTCAAAGCAATATTGTCCTTATCAATGACATAAGTGATATTTAAAAACTGATGCATCCATTTTACAAACTCAATATCTGTAATACACACAGACAAGTCACATAAACCAACCACTAATTTTTGGATTCAGGAAACCTCAAAACATATAAATGTAACAAAAATTCAATTTCGAAAACGTGATCCGAAAACAATACTTTCGCGACCTTTTACGGATAAGATAAAGTAAATTAGAATAAGAGAATAATTTTAAATTAATTAAACTTTAATTGCATTTATTACATTGATTTTTATTTATAAAAAGAAATGCTTTTATTTAATTTGGGGTAGACCTGTATATTTACTATATATTTTACAAACACAATATAGTGTACTAATTTAGCACAGAATTTAAAACACATAGCACGACATGAAATGACCTTTCAGCAATTCCATTGTATGAATATATCTGAATTCTTTTGTGGGGTTCTGTGTAAACTTCTAATAAAGGATATACATTCTACATTGTATACGAAACATTCTTTCATGCACATAAAATAAATGTTCAAATTTTTTTTTTTTTTTTTTTTTGTTTTTGTTTCATCCAAAAATATTAAATCGTATTTACCAGAATGTTCACACATAGACTTAATGAATTTGAATTCTTTTCTTAGTCACTGCACATGAATTACTTAATATTTCATCCGAGTCCCAATATCTATTCTTTAGGTATGGTGATAACAAACACACAGACACACACATTCAGGCAACCGCTAAAAACCTAATTTTTTGTTTCATGATATTTAAGCAAATGTAGCAAAATCTCAATTTCGAAAATCTGAATCAAAAATAAAACTTTTCTTACAATATATGGGTAAAATAAACTAAATAATGATGCGTAATAATGATAATCTGGTGTGTCACTCACACGACTTTCCTTTTCACCCTGCATTTCAATATTATAATGACAGATTGCACATTAAAGCTTAAGATCAATAGCGTAAGAATGTAAAGTTTAATGTACTTTTCAAATAATCTAAAATAGGTTTAGAAACAATTTTATTTGACGAAGAGAAAGTAAATAATAATAATAATAAAAATAATAATAAAACAGAATAAAATAAAATAAAATAAATGTATTTCAAGGATAATTTTAAAAGCTTTAAAATCATAATATTACAAATATACTTCTTCATTAATCTTGATAAAATAAATTTAAAGGGTTTTCTAATAAATTTTGGCATTAAATTATATTATCTAAAAATAACGATACAAAGACTCCATTGATACATTTTTAACAATTATGATTCAGGGAGCCTCAAAACGTGTATATATAACAAAAATTCAATTTCGAAAATTTGACCCCAAAACAATACTTTCTCTACCATATATGTTCGTAAGAGAAAGTAAAATAAATAAATAAATAAATAAATGTATTTCAAGAACAATTTTAAAAGCTTTAAAATTAGAATATTACAATTTTATTTCTTCATTAATCTTGCTAAATTAAATTTAAAGGGTGGAGGATTTCTAATAAATTTTTGCATTAAATATATTATTTAAGAATTACGATACTAAAACTCCACTGACACATTTTTAATAGTTTATTCTCTTGGGAAAAAAAAAAAAAAAAAAAAAAAAAAAAAAAGATTGCTCGAATCCTTAACGAATCATGAATGAAGTGGAAAGAAGGGTTGCTTTGCGACAGAGAGGGTTTTGGCGCGAGCTACAAAAATTCGCCAGGTTGACCTGTATGCGCCAACATTTCGGAGATACGCAACCCGGATGCTGAGTTTTTATAAATCCAATATATTCTTCCATTGAATATAGAATAAAGTTATTTATCAGTTATTTACAACTCCGTTTAGTATTTTTCTACTATAAATCTCCAAAACTGTTGTATAATTATTAGCTCATGTTCACAAGCGTTTATCTTTTCAAACCCTAAAACAAGTGTTTAATATTCATCACCGATAAGCTCAGAAACTTTTGCCATCAAACACGGATCTTTGAAAGAAATTTATGCAAATTGTAGTTTTATTCATCAGGAATTTTCCTTAATAGTTAAGAATATCTTTAACGCGTAATTTGTGAAAGTACCAATTTTCGATAAATCTATTTTCTCTGAAAGTAAAATGCATTTGCATTTACGGCGTTTAAGTTACAGAAGCTTACGGTATTATTAAATGTTCTAATTTTATACAAGGACAAAAGAGTTGTGAAACATAAGTTAAAGAGTTAAATTCATCTGGATTAAAGTAAATAATATATAAAAAAAAAATAATCGATCCTTACTTCACGTTTCTAAGTAATAATTATAAAATTCTGTACAAAACAAAATATAATTCAGTAAAACATGGCTTATTTTTAGGTTAATATTCCATACTAAGACAGGAGGTATTGTACTGCGTTTCTCAGCAACGGTTACTATTTTCATTTATTAAACTTTCTTTACCGCGTTTTCTTTTAATTTCATTTATTTATTTATTAATTTTATTTCATGCGACGAGGGATTTTTTTTTTTTTTTTTTTTTTTTAGTTGGTCTAAACAAACAAAAAGGTTAAAGAAAAAGAGATTTTTTTATTATAAAATATGAAGTTGCGTTCCTTAACAACCGTTATAATATTCATTTTTTAAAACTTTTTTTCACATTTTCCCGTGATTTTATTTTAAATATATTTTTAAACTCACATTTAACATTTTTAAAAACTTGTTGCCAAAAGAAAAAAAAAAAACAGAAAGCCGTTTTTAAGTGGTCTATCTTCTCTGAAAGAAATAGTCCTGTCATCCTATAAACTGGTAAAAAGAACCTTTTTTGGCAAGCAGCATCTATATTACTTAATGTTATTTAATAATACGAAAGTTAATACTTTCATTAACTTTCGTATCATTAAGGGAAGCGTGAATCAGTAAAATTCCCATTGAAATAAAACCAAGCTTAAATTAATGGTCGAAAACATAGGGTAGAGTGCAAAGTTTGTGCAAGAACCCCCATGGGGCAATATATGACCCTGGAAGTTTTTGCTGTTTCTATGTATAAACCAAGAAACAGGTATGGACAGCATGAAAAAGTGGTGCAGTGCCAGAGTGGTTGATTTCAGTACAGAAAGTCTTGAATTCGAGTTCCGCCAGGTTTTATTTATTTATTGTTTTTTTTTTAATTTTTCAGTTCAAATGAAAAAAATATTGTTTATATTTTTAATTAAACTAAAATTTCGTTTTAGAGAAAATATTTATTGAGAGATTTATGTTGCGATATTTTTTTTTTTTTTAAGTGTATACTAATTAATAAATTATTAACCAGGAGTTTAAAAATATATGTTGATTTCGTTATAAAGAAAAATCGTGTTTAAGTTTACAAATTTAGTTTCTCATTTATAATGACTATGATTAGGAGCAGAAAATTAATGAAATTATAAGCAATTTTCGCAACAAAAATCACAAGATATAAAACAAAATTGATCACAATTAATTGCTTTACAATCTTGTTCTTTCTAAAATATCGTTTTATCACGAACTTTTCAAAAAATGTTTGGCTTTTCGTGGAGATACCTATATTTTTAAAATTCGCACTTGCCCAGATTTTGAAATTTTTCAGATGTAAACGAAAATTAGAAAAATCCTTTTGAGAAAATTTGTCTTTGTGCTCAGTCTTATAGTTAGTACCTCCAATAAACACGAAATTTGACAATTGTTCAAAAAAATATTTGAAATAAAAGCTAAATGAGAAGTTGAAGGAAATAATAAATAACACATTTAAGATCAGACGATTAGCACTTACTATAAATGGCATCGATAAAAAAATACTAATTAAAATTTTACATAAAACATTAGCACAAATCATTAACGAAATTTTAAATAAATGTAATATAAAATTATTTCGCCTTAAATAAGTTATTTATTTTAATTTAAAATAATTAAAAGACTTTTCAATTTGAAAAAAAAAAAAAAAAAATTAGAAATTGATCGAGGCGCGTATCGAACAGAAGACTTATTTTATTGAAGACAAATACTCTGGCACTGGAGCACACTTTCCTGCTCTCCAAGTTTGTTTCGTTGGCTTTTACAGAAAAAGCTAAACGTCTATGGTCATATCTTGTTTCATGGAAGAGGGGGCAGTTGTTGCACAAAATTTGCCCGTTATCTTAGGTTTTAGGCAATACTTTTAAATTTAAGCTTGGTTTGATTTTCATGGGAATTTTACTGGTGCATACTTCCCTTGTAAGAATATTGAAAAGGAAAGATGGTGTATAACTCATTTTGTAGATAATGTAGTTAGAAGACATAAAATTGATTTAACAAATCAGGACGCTTAAAAATTATCCTGTAGTAACCAATTAATGCATTTAATTTACACGAGTTTATATAGAGAGTCAAAAAGAAATCAGCACAGAAATTTTTGCTGATATCAACTTCCGAGATCTAAAACTAATCTATTAATCAATCAATAATTCAATCAGGACGTCTTTCAGTTTTCCTGTAGTAATTAAATTATATATACGAAAGGATGTCGCAAAAGCTATTTCAAAACTGTAAAAAAGTACGTTTATAAAGGGTATTGTAAGAAGTATTGCAAATTTGAATAAAATACTTTTAGCCATTGTTGTCATACCAACTTTTGGTCCAACTTCCAACTTTCCCCAAAAGTAATTATACACCGAAAACCAACTAATACGCACGAAAGGACAGCTAAAAGGGAATTAATATAGTAAGATTTAAGAAAATCAGTAAAGCCGTTTTTTAAGACACATTTCCTAGAACTGAAATTTACCTGCCTAATCAATTGCTTCTCATTTCCCCTTTCATGTACTGACTAATTTCTGGAATAAAAAATCTTTATTTGGACTCAGGATTCCTTAACCCTTTAACGTTCACTACTTAATTCATTTTAAAAATTACTAAACTAATTTTAAAAATGGTTTTTAGACACATAGCTGATCATAAATATTTAAAAAATAAAAAATTAGCATTGTTCCTTTTCGAGAAATTTTCGGTTTGAAGCATCTGTAAGTAAACCTTATTAAATTCAAATAATAATTAATTTAATAAATAAATCACTTTATAAGTAAGCGTTATCGACAACAAAAACTCGTTAAACTTGCATAGATCCCGAGATTTCAATTTATTCCGGAGTATTTTAACCCTTTGCGGCGCAAGGTAATTCGGATCATTTAAATTACAGTGCCACCGGAATTTACGAACATAGTTAAAATAGAAGAAATTTTAAATTTTCACGTTAAAAAAAGGGAATTTTCTGCTATGTTATAAATGTAAATTTTTGCTAAAAAATTTCCGGGGTGAGTTTTTGCACTTGAGAATTAAAATTAGGTGTTCCATCAGCGGGAAAACTGCGACTGAAAGGGTTAAAACATGTAAATCAGTTTTAAACTCGAATTTGAACTTTTTGACAGAATTAATTGTTTATAAAAATTGGACAAAGATAGGAATTTTTTTTTTTTTTTTGATTTACAAAATTACTTAAATTGTAAAAAAATCACAGAAAATTTTTGTTGTTTAGATGTCAAATTTCTCTTTGATATCACACACGTACACACACACACACGCAAAATCTTATTTAGAATAGATTGAAATTATTTTAAAAAATGTTTACCTTTCATAATCGAATTATGAGAGTATTGTACTTACAATTATGACAATTGTATTTACAAAAGTCTGGAATTGGGATCTAGTTTTTATTTATAGCACATATACATAAGTTCTTTATGCTTGACTTATAGTTCGCTTGTAAATCTTCGTCAGATAAAGACAGATAGCACATGGCAGAATTACAATACGAAGAAATTTGAAAAAACACCCAGGACCAGCGCGGGAATCGAACCCGCTCTCCTACGCTCGAATGCGATTAGCAATGTGGTGACATAACCACTCGGCCATGGAGGACCAGGAATCTAATTTATTGAAGGCATAGTCTAGTTTGGAAAGTACTCTACAAAGTTTAGTTGAGGATGTCGTGGTTTACGAAATTTTGATAATTGTTGAATTGGAACAGATTTTATGAAGGTTAGGGTGTAAAGAAATGCAAATATAATCCACCAGTTATATTATCTAAGAAAAACGTATTTCAATTTGAAACTAGTTGAAGATAGAAATTGCTGAATAGTGACGTTCTTGACTGAAGCTACAGTCGTCAGCAAAACGATTGAAGTACACATCCACACTTTTCATATATATATATATGGGTGATTGCCAATCTAAAGGGTAGAAAACGAAGAATAATTTGAAAATATAAAAGTTTTACAAAAAAAATTTCAAAAAATTCCTTAATTCCTTCTTGACAACTATGAATCTAATTTACTTGGAGAGCTATCTCGTTAGCTACTTTTTGGTTGGTAATTAATTAATTTCAAAATTAATGTTTCAACGGAGAGGACATCACTGACCACGGAGTGGACTCTTATAAATATCCAAACCTAAAAGTTATGTTGCAGCTGTATCTTTTCATCCATATTGTTTTACTTGTATTTTAGAAAATAATCAACAAATATTTTTACTTTAAAACTTTTGAAAAATGAAAATAACAGGAAAATAATTGTTGGTTCCGCATATTCCTTCGTTTTCCTTCTTTTCTTTACGTGATTGATCTAATACGTTGAAGACAATTGTATTTCCTTGCTAATTTTCCTGTTAAAACTTGGAAGATTTCTTTAAGTTTCTTCTTTGATTTTGCGTCTTTTAAACTTTCTTTTATTGGCTCTTTTATAACCTCGCCAAAAATAATACCTTTCTCAATTTCTTTTGAATTTGCTTCCGTGATAATTTTTTTCACTATTCTCTTGGGTATTTCGAATCAGTAGTATTATTTTTTGACTTTACATCCTTAGATTTGCACATGCTTTTTGTATTTTTCAAGCTTCCGAACCAATTTTTTGTTTTCTTCACGAAGGCTTTCACTGTTCTTTTTCGACCTTTTTCTTCCACTTTCTAATCTGCTAGATGATGACACAGATGGTTTTGTTTTCAGAGATAGATTAATTTGTGGTAGTGTGATGTTTATGGCTGCTGAACGATTATTCTGTTTCTTCAATCTCTCCCTTTGATTTCTGTTTTGGTTCTTCCATTTTTTCCTAACACTTCTTTTCATTTGTTCAGACATTTTAACTACAGTATTCTTCTTTCTGTGATATATTTATCTTTCTTTAGCTTTTCCTTCTTCGTGTCTTTCGGGATCATTTCTTATGCTCCTATTATACACAAAGATGTTTCACGCGACTATTATTTCATCCAATTTTCGCTCCAATTTTCGAAAGCTGTAAACCGAAAGAAGGTTAAAGCAAAAATTGTTCGAAAAACTTGTTTATACGGTTTACAGTACATGTCAAGGCACACCTATTTATCTCTGTTTTAACGGGGACGACATGGGAGAGCGAAGAGGACAATGGTGAATGAATTCCCGCCGGCGCTGTCTTTTCTCGGTACATAAGGAGCTTTCTTTCTTCACACTGGTTTATCACAGTCTGACTTGCCAGAAAAAAATTGTTCGTATTCCCAATTCCTATTACACTGGGCATTGACGTGATTTGAGCCAAATTTACAATTGTCTCAAAAGTTGTGTGAAAACTTGTTGTGTGTAACAGGAGTATTAGTCTTTCTCTTGCTCTCTGAAAACTTTTTCTTTTTTGTTCTTTACGTTTTTCTGTAGTTTGGCTGGGTAGTTTCTTTTTCTTGTTATTTTTCTTATTTTTTTTATTTTCTTATCTTTTTATTTTTTCTTCTTCTGAAACTAAATTTAATTATATTTTTGCAATTATTTTTCTTAAGTGTTATATCACCTTCTCTACATTTTACCTTAAAAAAAGAAAAAAAAAAAAAAAGAAAGACATATAGTATACACTAGCAGACCCGGCCACGCGTTGCTGTGACTAAGTTATACGTTGAATTATACGGCTGTAAACTATTTAGTACAGTTAAATTATTATTTACGAACAAAGACGAAAACGTTGTAGCCGATGTAAAAACCCACAGGGTTGAGATTTGAAACTTAGGTCAAAATTTGGAAGCGATTGATAAAAATTTTCGTAGTGTTGATATTAAGCACAAATTAATTTTATTGTAGGGTCCTATAAATTTTAATGGAGAAGTGATATATATTATTTCTAATGCTACTTTGGATAAAATTGCTAAAATGACTAATATATAAATTAAATTCTATTAAAATTCTATTAAAATAAAAGTATAAAAGAAACAGACGATTTTAAAATCAATTTTTATGGAGGAGTGAAATATAATATATGCTATAATGGATAATTTTACTATTAAATGACCTCATCATTTTAAATATTTTAAAGAGGGCAACAGCTGTAGTTATAAAAGGGAAAACAATAAGGCTAAACCAGAAAAATAAGTAAATTTGATAAATATTTTAAAACTTTAAAATTGGAAATCTTATGAAATATTGGACATTTAAAGTAAATACATGTATCATTTTAAATACAAAAAGATTTTGGAAAAGTTTAGTGTATTTTAACGAAGTGATGAGAAGTTTTTGAGTATGTTAAAATTTTAATAGTAAATTCAAGTCAATAAAGATGGGAAACATTGAGGATTAAGATAAGAATAATTATAAGATTTAAAAAAAAAAAAAAAAAAAAAAAAACTTTTTATATACCATGCTTTTAAATTTTAATATACTAATAATATACAAATTAAAAGGAAAATGATAAATATTCTATCATAATTTGAAGTCAAATTTGTTTTCAAATGTCTAAATAAAATATCTGATGTAAGATACTAATATTTTGCAGCGGAATAGATTTCATTTCTGTCATCCTTGGCGAAAAAAAAAGAATATCGCCAAATTATCTGGCGAAAATATTTAATTCCTTTCAAAAATCATGGTTATTTTAACAACTTATATTAAAAGAGTAATGAATAATATGAAACAATATTTCGTACAATACATATTACATGTCATACATACGTACAATGAATAATACATATTACATTTCGTACAATGCATACATCTGGCATGTATATTTTCGTGTTACGCTTTTGATCGCCAAATAATAATAATAATAATAAAAAAAGCCAAGGGCGACAGAGTTTAAAAATTTAAAATTAAAATTTTGTCAATTTGACAGCAAAATAATTCAATCTAACACCCGCGATAACTAATAATAACTATACCCAAATATAAGGATTAAAATCGGGAAATAAATTTCCTCGATTTTTAATAATTTCTTACAAAAAATCCAGTGGGCAATTAACATAGGAAATCTTTTTCTTGGCTGCACAGACGGTCAGTGAGTCACACTTCGCTTGCGTATAGAACTCATAGATATAGTATAGCATATATAGAATAGAGTGATCATTGGGGAGAAAAAAGTTATTCCTTTTCATTTGGGAAAAGACGACGTTTTTACCAAAATATGGCCGTCTTTCCCCGAGTGAATACACACGGGAATACATACTAATATTTTAGCAAATAAAATTTATGAATAATTTATTTGCTAAAGGGGAATGGAAGACTCCAGATACAGTTTCAAATTCATATTTCTTTCTTTCTTTTATTTTTATTTTTCTTTCTTTTTTTTTTTTTTTTTTTCAATACCACTTAATGGCTGTTTCCAAAGCTTTTATTTTTTATCTTTTTTCGGCATCAAAAATCTTTCTACGATAACATGGGGATGAGAGATCTATATATATTACTATATCTATGATAGAACTACATTAGCACTTTATCAATGTGTATAAAATCTTTAAATTGATTATGACGTCAATTTTCGTGAGATGCATAATTTAACTTTTTATAATTTTTTAACGTTCACGTTTGATTAAATGTATTTATTTTTATGTCGAAAGAAAATGAACTCGTATTTTTTTTTTTTTTTTTGGCAACAATTAAATTAATGGAACTCACAGATATTTTGGAGCAACTTTAATAAAGGTCTATAATTAACAAATAATTGCAATAAAACAATATTGTGACAATAAATTGAGATAAAAACTATCCTATCTCTCAAGTTGGATCAAACTGCACACAGTGTGCAAAATTTCATCAAAATCAGTTCCTTAGTTTAGGAGTTTACCCCGGACAAACATCGTGACACGTAATTTATATATATATACAGATTAAATTATAAAGTTTTGATCAATGAAGCACAAATAAGTAAAAAACAGGATTAATTTCACTGTATTATCTTCATTATAATATGAATTCAATTTACACTTCAGTCTAAGTAACACGTGGCCGGCTATGCTAACACCAAAAATTTAAAAAGTGGAAATAATTGAATTATACGAAATTTATTAATAGGTTAAAAAGTTGAAGATTCTTTGTGTAGATGGCAGCACCAAATATATTTCAGCTTTCATTTCAACCCAGTCGAAAGGTATCGACATCTGTTAGAATCATTTGGAGTTAACAGATAATTGTGACTGTCAAATAATAACAGACAAATAATTAGCAATAAATTAAAATTGCGACTATAATTTGAGATTTAAACTATCCTATCTCTCAAGTTGGATCGAACTGCACATGGTGTGCGAATTTTATTATAATCGGTTAAGTGGTTTAGGAGTCCATTGAGGACAAACATTGTGACACGAGATTTATATATATTAAGATTATCCTTTTGCATTACTCTGTAAACAACACTCATAAAACTGTTCTTAAATTTATATTAATACGAATTCTGTTGTTACATTTAAACCATGAAGAGAAATGCTTAACAGTTCAGTAAAAAATAGCAAATACTGTTTTAAAGAAGTTGAAATGACATTTTTAGAAAATCACGAATAAAAATATAAAAGTTAGGGGGAAAATAAGGTAATTCCGGGACAGATGCCCCACTTAAGAAAAGGGAGCTAGAAAATAAATTGGGTATTAACAATGACAACGAAAATTTTTTGGAAATACATAATATATATTGTTTACTAATACTAAGTAGTTTTTTTGTACCGTATTGTAAATTTTATAAAGAAAAAAGTAAAATTGCCGCACTACTATATTTGACCATCTTTGCCGAAGTTGCGGGTGAGATACCCCACTCACGTGGGAGAGATGCCCTACCTGTAAAAAACATAATAAAAGGTTTTAACAATGGTCAATAGCTTATAAAAAATTTTCAGTAGTTTATAACATATGAAACGTAAGCTATTTAAAAAAAAAAAAAAAAAAAAAAAAAAAAACGACAGCATTAATTTATAAAATATTAAAATATTTAGCTGCCATAGACAAGGTATAAAAATTAGAAAAAAAAATACATAAACTATTAAAAAATATTTCAAATATATATATTTTTTTCTTTAATATATGAGAAAATTTCATATTTACAGCTTAGAAAGTATAATAAAAAAATATTACGAAATATGTCGAATTTATTCAGATAATACTTTTCTTTTTCTCTTCTCTAATTTTCGCTTTTCCGCAAACATTGCACAGATCTCCGTACATTGTGCATGATTAATGCAATCATTTATAGCACTTTATGCAATTTATCCAATCTACTGTTTCTTTTGTAAAATAATAGTTCTCCTCACATTCGAAACGATTGTTTGTGAGATCACTTTCGTCATTTTCAATAGGTCTGTCCATCACCAGTTGTTTTGACGCTTTGCTAAATTTAACAGCGGATTTTAGCTTTTTTTCTTGGATATGTAATGGCCTTAGTCGACTGTATCTTTCTTTTTCGGCATCTTTCCTTTAACCTATGTACAAGAGGAATCTGTTACAATATTTTTCTCGGGGAGAAAGTTTATTCAGTTGATTCAGAAATTTGGGACTGTTCACACGTCTGTTTCAATTCTTCATTTATGGAAAAGAAGTGGTTTGGAACCGTTGCTTGGTTTAGAGGAAAAATTCCCGTCTCCCGAAAACCATTAATAGCAGTGTCAGCAGAAGCTACCCTTTTCCAGGCTATACCAATCAGTTCTGCAGCTTGTATTCTCCCAGTGGTCCTTCCTGGATGATTAACAATCCATTTCCTTGCTTCCTCTTTAAAGTAGTGTTTTAGCGGCTTAAAAAAAGACCGGTCAAGAAGCTGAAGAGCTTGTGTCGTATGGCTGGGCAGGCATACAATTATAATGTCATTCTTGTCCACAAATTCCGGTGAAATATTGTCCTTCTGCACATTGCAACAGGCAATGACTGTCACATTTTCTCCTCTCTCTGTAGGCGTCAAATCATGAACATTTTTAACCCTTTAGTAGCCACGACCTTTCATGGAACTTTATTTAACTGACAGCCGGTTTCGTTCATATTATAAATACTCCCCTGTCTGGTAAAGAATTGATTTTCTTCAAACACTCTTGAAAGAATTTAAAAAAAATGATCAACATTTTCACTGTTCATGCCTTCTTCCCTTGCTAAAGAAAGCCCCTTGGCTTGTCTAATACTTAGTTCTGGGTTTCTCTTAAAAAATTTTGACAGCCAGGCGTACCAAGCCATTCTTGCTTCTAAATTAAATCGATGCTTGAGACCTATTTTTTCAGCAAACTGAAATGCAACTGTCCTAATTGTCTCTCTGTCAGGTGCAAATCCACATTTTTCTAAACGAAGCATATGCTTGACGAGATGTTTTTCGTTTTCAACTCCAAACACTCCTTGTGGCCCCAATGAACTTGTTTTGGTATTATTACCCGTTTTTCTTCGACGACGGCGAAGTGTCCGAGAAGGAATTCCATAGTACCTAGCAGCTTCATTGACACAAATTTCCCCTGCTTCTAGTCTCCTGAGAGCCTCTTTTAAATCGTCTTCTGTCCAGGTCTCACGAGCTGCTCCAGTATTTTTTCTTTTGTACATTGTAGGCATGTTTCCTGAAACAAACAAGAAGCACTGCACAACTGCATGAACAAATACAATATTATACAGTCACTGGCACAATTAACCGCCCACCTATAGTTTCGTTAGCGCCCAAGTTTTATTTATGTTATATTTTAAATGTCAATATTCAGTTTAAATGTCAAAGGTCAGTCTGACATACTTGTGCGTTTTCTGCTTTCTTATCTGGGTTTAGTCTGTATTTTTGTGATTTCGTTTTGAGTTGCCACTTCTAGCGATCACGCGAATTTTAATTTTGTTTGAAGAATTTTAATCTAAATTTATAGTTGAAAAAATATTTTTAAGTTGAAAATTTTTCCATTTACAAATATTAAGCATTTTATAAAAACAATATGATTTAAGAAATATTAGTTTAAAATTTAAACAATTAAAAGACTTTTCTCCCTGATAATTTATGTGGGGCATCTCACCCGAATATTATCTGGGGCGTCTATCCTTTTGACATGGGAGAGATGCCCCGGAAACTGTCCAAAGTACAAGACAGCAAAAATGGCCGCACAATGCCCGGAGTCGACTGATGAACTTCTTACTACAGGTTTTTAAGCTTATATAAAAAAACCCTACTTAATAAGTAGTGCCTGCCTTACAATTCAATATCACTTTTATAACAGAGTAGAAAAAACATGGTACTTACTTGAAATATTGTTGTGGTAGCAGAAAACAAAAAAATGACTTCACGTAACTTCCACAGCACACTATTCAACATCTATCTGAAATAATAATCGGATTCGCAGAGCCATCTAGCGTTACGTCTCGAAATTACATAAAGTGGGGCATCTCTACCGGCGGGGCAACTCACCCGGAATTAACTTATATTTCCATTGCACCTTAAGCAATCAGTAGGCTAACAAAAAAAGGGATAAAATTTATTTATCAAATATATTTAAATTATTTTTCAAGTGTATCTATTTTTAAGATTAATTTTGAAAGTATCCACTCCGTGGAAAGAAGTGTCCACTCCGTGATCAAATGATGTCTACGGAGTGGAAGTCCACGAAGTAGACAGAATGTCTGATTTTGAAATTTAAGGAAGAAAGCAACAACGTCAGGAACAATATAACTTTAGTGTCGAATTAAGTCTTATAATCATTAATTGTAATAATAATTAGATAATAAATAATCCTTATAATTACCTGTATACTTCTGACCACGGAGTGGACTGATGAGATAGCCAAACAGAGGTATCACAGATGAAATCTATTTTAACAGAACGAAATAAAGCATTGAGTTCAGCACATGTAGGTGAAAACAAAGATGGCTTCCCCCTCTTTCTTCTCAGTTACACATTGGTGACAGGCAGTGCCATCTACTGAACTTTATGGGAAATTAAATAGTTGTCCACGGAGTGGATGCATTTCATTAGGGACATTTGTTATAAATTAATTAAAAAAACAAGATTCATTTTATAACTCTAAAATTTAATGAATATATTTTTAAGGATAATTATGTCCTGCTTAAATCAAAATGTAATTAAAAAACATTAATACTAAGCTTGAAAATAATGCTATATTCTGCAGACTTCCCTTAGGGACAGTCCACGGAGTGGATATTCCAGGTTTTATCGATAGAGTTTAAGAAAAACAAATAACATTAAAAACTTTTATAATATGAACTAGAGAAAACCATAAGAAATAGCCTAGCTGTAAATTTCAGGAAAGTTTAGGGAAAAACCACGGAACATTTAGAACACTCTGTTGACATGGTGTATCCCGTTCGTTTTGAACCGAACAACTTCCATTTACAACCTTTGAGAGCAGAACTCCTTAGCTATTCGGTAAGCCTGCTCACTCAGTTAAGATTAAATTTACCGTTTCTTCTTCTGAAAAACAAAGGCAGTGAGTCTTCCAATCTACATAAAATATTTCCTGTAATCTTCAATACGAAATATTTCTACTATTAAAAATTCCCCCTTAAGTATAAGAATTAAATAAGTGTGAATGGATTGCAATATATTTCGTTGTCTTATAATATAGATATGTATTTACACAAAATTTAACAATGCACTTACAAAATAGAATTTTGCACTGACAAGGAAACATTTAAAAGGTGTCATCTTCAAAAAGTATCGAAAAAAATATATGTGATTCTACTCTTCATAAAACACCAGAAAATGAAAAAATTATCGGCTGAAATTAATTACAGCGACCACAAAAAATTATCAAAATTACGCATATTTGGCGATTTCACACTGCTAGGCGATTGATTTTAAGTACTTGGCGGAAAAGCAAAACACGGTTCTGTTCGTACACGACACTCTCGGTGCTAGCAAACGTATCGCCTAACAGCGCTAAATCGCCAAATATGCTTAATTTTGATAATTTTTTGTGGCCGCTGTAATCAATTTCAGCCGATAATATTTTCACTTTCTGGTGTTTTATGAAGAGTAGAATCACATATATTTTTTTCAATACTTTTTGAAGATGACACCTTTTGAATGTTTCCTTGTGAGAAAAAAACTCTAACTGACATCTAGAATCTAAATTGTGCCTCTAGAAAAAATAGTTCCATGTTATCCTTATAAGTTCTAGTCCCATTGGAAAGCGACTTCTAGAAACTCTTATTAGAATTCTAGAGCGTTTGCCTATATTCTCAAAGGCAAAGTTATTTAAAAATCTCTGCAAATAAATGCGAATACAAGAAGCGAGTTTCAGCAACTATAATCTTGGTTTATTACGCAATTCTAGAAAATCAAGCGAGAATTTCTCGCAATACAAAAGATTCAGAATATTTAGAATATTCAGAATATTGTTTCACCATCTAGAAGTGTGCTGATTAGAAATTCTTGATCATTTCATCTCTTCAGTTTATTGGCGTGCCTTATGCGCATAACTCGGAAATCTATATTTCTAGTTAAGAGATTTAGAAAAACAACCACTCATTGATTCTAGGTGAAGGCGATATATTTTTTTTCTCTGTGTGTAGTTTTTGTATGTCATTATATGAATTCTAATAAATATTAATGCAATAAATAAAAGGTATAGCAATTTCTGCAAATGAAATATAATGAAATGAGTAAATTCAATGAAAATTTACTGAAATGAGTAAATTCAAATAATTCTAGCAATTTTTTAAAATCTACCCAATATAGAGGGACTATATCATTAAAAATAAATTTGTTAAGTTGACAAATTATAAGAATTGATTATATTGTTTATTAACTAAGAAATTTTTTAATAAATGGTCTTGAAAACCATAATAATTTATATCAAAAACTATAAATTATTGGTATTAATATATATATATATATATATATGCTACCATACACTGAGAAAATTTCTGTAACTCACATCTAGAATCTAAGTTGTGGCTCTACTAAAGATAGTTCCATGTCATCCTTATAAATTCTAGTTCCCTTTGAAAGCGAGTTCTAGAAACCCCTATTAGAATTCCAGAGCGTTTGTCTATATTATCAAGGTCAAACCTATTTTAAAATATCTCCAAATAAATGCGAACAGAAGATGCGAGCTCTAGTAACTATAATTTTGGTTAATGACCCAATTCTAGAATAAAGCGAGAATTTCTTGCACTACAAAGGATTAATGATAGTCATAACATCCCTAATATTGATTAACCGTCTAGAATTGTATAGACTAAAAATTCTCGATCATTTCGTCTATTCAGGATAATTTTTTACCTTATACGCATAACTCGGAAATCTATATTTCTAGTTTGAGAATTGAGAAAATGACAACATATTCGTTCTAGATGAATGCGGTATATTTTCTTTCTCAGTGTATGTATAATTTTTTGCGAAATTTTCTACAATATTTGCCTTATATAAGAAACTAGATTTATTCTTGAGAAATATATTTTTAAGAAGATTTTACGAGACGTAAAAGAACATTTTCAACTTATAAATATTTTTTTTAAGAATCATTACCTCTTTTCTCAACTTTTAAAACTTTCAGAATATTCATAATTCAAAAATATTATGGAGAAGAGTAAAAGATATCAGTTACCACTTTACTTTTCTAAAATACTTGAAGAGAAAGAAAATTCTAATCGTCGAATTTATCAATCTCATTTAAAGCACATTAAAGTTCTAGAAAGAAATTTGAGTTAATGTTCCTTTTTAGCTTTAAAAATTTAAAAAGAGATATATATATATATTTAGTTGTCTGAAGTTTTTTATTCTTATCCGACGTTTGTTATAAACTACGTAATAGACAGTCAAAAAAAAAAAAAAAAAAAAAAAAAAATAGTCAAAAAGAAAAAGAAAAAAAAGGAAAAGAAAAAAGATTTTAGTTTTTGGATTTAATAGAGAGCTGAAAAAGTGCTTATTTGAAATTTTTTGAATTTTTTTATGTAGGTCTTAAGATATATTAATGCTTAAAGTTCCTTTGAAAATGTTCCAAAAATAGAGGAAAAAATGTTTTTAGAATATTGCTTAATTCTTAAGCATTTATTTTTAGACATAGTAAGAAGACAGACTTGAAAGTTAGTTGACTTGAAAAAAAAAAAAAAAAAAATGCACTCGGAAGAAATTTCTGTAAGCCAACAGCAAAAATTAATGTAACAGAATAAATTAATGCAAGGGAATTTTAACTGTTCACTATTACAATAAAATGTCATTTATAATTAAATTGCATAAAACCACACAGAATTCTTATTACACTGAGGGAAAAAAAAATGTATATCGCTTTCAACTAGAATGAATAAGTGGTCATTTTCTAAATCCCTAAATTAGAAATATAGGTTGCCGAGCTAGGCGTATAAGGTACGCCAATAAGCTGAATAGACGAAATGATCGAGAATTTCTAGTCTATACATTTCTACACGGTGAAAGAATATTCTGAGTATTCTGAATATTCTGAATCCTTTGTAATGCCAGAAATTCTTGCTTGATTTCTAGAATTGGGTCATAAACCAAGATTATAGCTGCTAAAATTCGCCTCTTGTGTTCGCATTTATTTGCAGAGATTCTAAATAAGTTTGACATCGATAATATAGGCAAGCGCTCTAGAATTTTAGAAGGGGTTTCTAGAACTCGCTTTCTAAGGGGACTAGAATTTATAAGGATGACATGAAACTATTTTTACTAGAGCCACAAACTAGATTCTAGATGAGCAATTGTTTTCAACACGTGTACAAATCAAATTGATAAAACATATATTACACAGCACTTCGCACGTTAAAATCCAAGTTAAAATCCAATATAGATTTTTACAAACAATTCATCCCAATTAGAAATATTTTAAAGGATTACAATTATAATTTAGCATTTAAAACTCAAAAATTACAAAGTTTGTTAAAAATTAAACATCAGATTAACCCTCCCCAAAAAGGCGTCTATAAAATACCTATTGAAATTGAGAATAACACTGTCTATTACATAGGGAAAACAAAAAGAAGTTTAAAAAAACGCATTTCTGAACATCAATATTCTTTATGATCCCCGTATGGAAACACAGCTCTAAAAGATTACATATTAGAAAATAAAAATGCTAAACCGTTAAGGGATCAAGCTGAAATAATAGCAACCCCCTCCAGTCTGATTAAACTTGAAATACAAGAAAAAATACAGATAATAAAATACGATAAACGCGCCATCAATTATGCACATTCTAGAGAATTGGCGAAAGTATGGCAACCCATTCTTCATATATTAAAGGATCAAGACGCTGGCAGTGAACGAACTAAACCTGAGGATGTCCACGGGCAATGCTTGGACGAAACGTCGTGATGTTCTATCTTTTATATTGTGAACTTTTAAACTAAGTCGTCCGACTTGGATTTTAACGTGCGAAGTGCTGTGTAATATATGTTTTATCAATTAGATTCTAGATGTCAGTTACAGAATATTTTCTCAGTGTAGATATATGTAAAGAAATATCATATACACTGTATGGAAAAAATTATTTAGATATTTTCGAATTTTTACATTTTATTGCATATCTAAAGAAATACACGAAGGATTCTCTTGGAACATCAGGTGTTTAAAGAACATGTTGATTAGAATAATAATTAAAGGAAACAGAATTTTGTATCACTTCTGTGGGCATGTGGGCAGTACAGCAATGATGACAGTATACAAAATATGTGCTTACGAAAAATATCAATGTTGATATGTGTAATATTTATCATGTGCATATATATATATATCAAAAGCCGTCCTTCAAAAATTTTGAAATAATTTTATTTCAAAAGTTTTAATTTGAAAATGTATGCAGTCAAATTGCAGTCAATTGTAAATAACAATAAAAATTTAATATTCTGTTACAAAATAAAAACCCTAACACTGTACATGGATTTTGGATACTTATTTTAATGAAATGGATGCATTAGATACAAGTAAATACTTTAAAAAAATACATGTAAATGAAACAAAATTTGGACTTCCTTATTCAAAACGACACTAAATAACGATAATACGTCTAACAGTTCTGTTTGATTGAGTAAAACTTATCTCATTATAGAGCACTTGGATTAAAATCTTTTATAATTAGACACATTAACAATAGAGAGTTGCAATATCAAACTTGAATGTGGTGCGAACCTATGCAGGAATTAGACTGCTACCACGAATACATCAAAATGTTTCGATCGTCGAATCGTGACGTAGAAATAGATTTCCTGACGTTCATAAAGTCAAAGACATCGTTACAGCAGATCCGCTTGCTAATTTTACATCAAAACTTTTTTATATGTTTACTAGTATAACTTTTTTTCAGCATAACAAAAGATTAAAAGATTAAATTTGTTACGTCAGCATGATATCACATTCGACAATTGAAAAGTTACTATGTGCTCGGGGTAATGCCCTAAGAAAGATTATACTTAAAGGTTAACTGTGGTCTCTACATGTATCGTGTTAATTATTATTTACCTTAATTAAAAATGTTGACTAAATTGTAAATCAGTAATAACAACTTCGTTTTTGCTCCTTTTAATCTCAAGAATATGATTTAGGTCTCGATTTTTGGGATTGTGACATCTCTGGGCTGAAGTGTTCGAAAAGGCCGTATAAAAAATATTAAATAAAACTATATATATCTCATAACGAAATTGATTTTTCAGCTATTTTACAAAGAAAATAACAGCGTCCGTCTAATAAAATTTTAATGGGTTGAATGTAAGTTTGTTAAACGCCGCACTAGATTTACACAATGGAAATTGGTATTGGTCTGGGATTCATCTTTATAAGTGGTCAAGAGACTCGCCATCACAATTTTGGTCCTCTGCGGACGGGATGACGCTCCTGCTTTGTAACATCAGATACATTTATTTTTACAGAATATGGAGGAGATTCCATCCACAATGGATTTTACGTGCGCCAGTCACCATTAACGTACAAGATGGTCTTTGGAAGGCTCAAATATTGAACCCGACGCAAGGGAAGTGATGGCCTAATCAAACGCCAGTGGGTGCACGCTCCTGACTTGCTAATGTAAACGGCAATATATATTTTTTTTTTTTTTTTTTTTTTTTTAAAGAATATTTATGACTTTCAGGTGCTGTCATCTCCTGAGTTAGATACTTTGAAATATGATTTTAAATATTCATTTAGTACTTGAATGGATTTTGTGTTCTAAATGAGTTTTTTTTTTTCTGATTTTAAAATTGAACCTTTCATAGCTCACTGGAATTAGAAACATCTTATATATAAACAAATCATCCAGTGTTTATATTATGCCTAAATAAACTTGAATAGATATTTAGATTGTCGTAAGTTTATACATTAAAGACATATAAATTATTATTTCACATATGCATTTTTTCAAAAAAGCTAATTATTAATTAATTTTAAGGAACGTGATTGATATTTGTCGTCCTTGGCGGAAAAAAAATGATTGCCAAATGATCTGCCTAACATGTTGTATTTAGTTCCTTTTAAAGATCATGGTTATTTTAACAACGTATATTAAGAGAGCAATCAATAATATGAAACAGTATTTCGTACAATTTATATTACGAAAATAAAAATTTGTCATGCACATTTTCGTATTACGATTTTCATCGCCAAATACAAATACACCAAGGACGACACATATCATATGACATTTTATTTCTAGAGTTTTGAAATTAAAAATTAAAATTTCGTCAATTTGACAGAAAAACAACTTAAACTAACACATGTGCACGATATCAAATTTATGATTATGCCGAAATATGAGGATTAAAATCGGGAGGTAATTTTCCTTAATTTCTAATAATCTTTTACAAAAGGTCCAATGGACTATTAACACAGGAAATCTTTTGCTTGTCTCCACTAAGACTCTTATATGACAGGAGATGGCAAAGTATCCGCCATTTTCTAGGCCATCTGGGAAAATGTTGGGGGTAGAAAAAGCTAGGTTACATGATTAGAGTTGTTATCGCCTTTAAACTTCTACACAGATCATGTAAGCTAGAACTTCTTATCACGAAACAATCAAGTTGTCAATTTTAAGAACATCGCCAACATTCTCAAAACTGCAAACGTTAAAAGAAATATAATTTTAAAGTTAATTTTAAAAGAATTTAAAAACAATAACTTAAAAAAAAAACAGTACATTCATATTAAATTTGTCAAACAACTTTGAAAATAAAATTAAATTAGTTGAAAATTAGGGAAATCTTACGATACAAAGTTATGCTCTTGCTCCGGGTATCCACGAGTTACATCTGCAATTTATAATTCACATTTTCCTTCTTCCTGGATTAGAAGAAAATATAAACAGGCGGTGATCTTTACTGGAGTTATTCGTGCAATTTATTGCCGAAAAAACACCAATAATAAATCGTCAGCCGGTCTTGTGGGCTAAGAAATGGCGGATGCGTCAGCCAATCAATGGAGTTCTAGTCTCCAGTAGAGCCACTTAAATAAAATATATAGGCCGACGCATCGCCGCCATTTTATTGCCGCGGATGAGGGCTGGATTCCCGTTTGGTGTCCTTATCGCCTAACAAGCGATTTTAAGAAATCTTGATCTGAAGCTACGATCGGTCAAGAGCAATAAACAACAAGTAATATCCCTAACAGCACATTTACACACAGTACATTTATGGTATGTTTTTCATCCTCAGGATATTTTGTGGATGTATTGGGGATAAGATGTGTTGTTCGGACTATTTCTGTCTGTTTCAAATACAAATCATAACTTTTTGAAAAAAAAAAAAAAAAAATAGCTTCCTATTTTAAAGTGGAAAATCTTTATTTATTTACTTACTTTTGCAGCTATTTCTAGCATATACTATTCATTTAAAAAAACGAAATTTAAAATAAATTATGTAATTACGACACGAAAATGAAACAAGTTTGGCGATACCAGAAAATGTCGCCAAAACTCAAAAGCACAGTAATAAAGGTTTTTAATTAATTTAACATAAATATTATGATTAAAATAGCATATTCTTTGTATTTTTACGTTTGAACATGTGAAAAACACACAGAAAAATATAAGTAAATATAAGTTATATTATTTTATTCTTCCCAAATTATCTTACGGAAATCTGAACATTTTATGTACTTTTCTTGAGTGATTATAGCAATTTGTCACTAAACAATCTCCCATATGATAATTTACCGAGCTAAAATTATGAAAATGATTAAAAAAGTAACTCCAAAGTAATGCAAAACGATAGAAATAATGGCTGCCGTTTGTTTATCCACGGAAAATGCTGGGTACATGTGTCAACCCTAAGGCAACGAAATGGCTGATGCGTCAGCTCGTATATATAGAAACCTTAGTTTCCACCGACGGGCAGTGACGTCACACTTTGCTTGCGTATTATAATGCTTCTAGGAATGATATTAAGTGGAGTTGGCATTCGGCCTTTCAGCATGCAGGGCAAATAAAGTTAAGGGGATTTTCTACCTATCGTCTCCGGAAGCCGAAGCCAATGTTATTCTATGGGAAATTTTGCCCCATTATAATTCATTAACTAATACATATATTTTAATTTCGTTTCCACTTTTTGAAAATTCACAACTATTAAGCAATTTATCGCTTTCTAAAAATTGATTTTTTTTATTTTTAAGATTTCATTTTTAAGCTCAAAAATGAAAAATTTCACATTGTGAAAATGTGCATTTTACAACCTCAAAATAAAATATGAAAAAATAAAAAAAATAATTCTTAGAAAGCGATAAATTATTTAATAGTTGTGAAGTTTCTGTATGTGTAAACAGAATAAAAAAAAATATATATATTAGTGAATAAGTTATAATGGGGCGAAATTCTCCATAGAATAACATTGGCTCTGGCTTCTGGGGGTGATAAGTGGAGAAACCTCTTAACTGTTGTTTACAATACAGCTGCTGCAATAGTAGCGCTATCGCAGAAGCTGCATTGAATCTACCAAAATACTGGATACTACTGTGTTACTTTATGAGTTTTAGGTTATGATTTTGGTTTGTTGGATTTCGGGGCATGACATCTTCTCTAATATCATTCTTCCAAGTTACAATGGGAGTTAAATTATTTATATTAAACTAGATGCCATTCATACACTCACTATTAAACAAGATTAAAAAAAAAAAAAAATACACTTTTATGACAGTTTTTCTGACCGTAATGCGCATGACAAAGGAATAAAGGAAATGTCTGATCGTATAAATAGATTTGCGAATATATTCCTGCATTTAAAATTAATGAAATAACAAAAATTATCACTCTCTAAAAATTCTGCGTTTTTTATTATATTCTATTACATTAGTTCCTAATATTAAACTGAAATCAGTATTCATTATGGTGCTGCTTTTCACAAACGTGTATCATCATTTGAAAAAAAAATAATGAAAGCGGTTGAATTTTTTATTGCTTTGTCTAGACCTGTATCACTTTAAGTCAGTTAATAATAGTCGAAATTAAACGTATCTTTTGCATTTATATTTATTGATAAAATTCCGACAATTTATAGGAAACATTGCATTATACAGTTGTGTTTATGCTTTGCTCATATTTTTCGCCTTTCATATTCGTCTTTCATCTATATTTGGAGTAACGCAATAAAATTTAATTCTTATTCTTCCCAAGAGTATACTAAATGTAATGCGACGCCATTACGACGAAATTTTATGTGTTTTATGAACTTTTCTTGGGATCGTAAAATTTGCAAATGTGTTTTTCCTCAAATTAATGTAACTTTTGTATATATCTGACAAAGAAATAGCTCTTCATAAAGAATTAATCTTTTTTTTACTTTCTCGTATACATCTAATAAAAAAAATAATAATAATTTAAGAAATTGTTTTAAATTTAACACCATGTACAATACGCATTAAAAATGTTCTGAAAGATAACATCTCTAATAGATTTTCTATTATGATAACTCGTGTCGCAAACACTTATTTATATACACTTAGCAATATAATATTGCTCTTAAATTATCAGATTTAATTCATTTAAATTTTTTCCAGTCTTTGAAAAATGTTTCGAAAAGACATTACTAAATTCACGAATTCACGAATTCTTTTATGAAATTTCCCACACACAAATAAACAAAATATCAAGTTAAACAAAAGTGTTTAATTAATTTAATAAAATGTAACTATATTAAGGGGACGAGAAACGGTGAAATTACTTACTTTTGTTTTACATTATATCTCTTATTAAATAAGATACTGTTATGAAATATATATATATATATATATATCAATAGAGTCTATTTTAAAGGATAAAAACTAATTTTAGTGATGGAAAGGCCCTTTCATGTGAAAAATAATACAAAATAATGACTAATTTCAAAATACTCCATGTGAATTCTTAATTATTTCAAGTCACAAATATATAATTTTTTTTACTATGCGTTTTTTGTATTATGTAATTGAACACATCTGGATATTTAATTTTTTAATGACAAAGTCAGTTACTCACACACACAAAAATAAATAAAGAAAGAAAGGAAAAGAAGAAAAATTTAATTTTTCATGAAATTTTGCCTTACGCGGTAATTTGAGATTTTGTAATAAAGGTAAAAATTTCTCAAATATGCTTTATTGTTTAACATTTATATAAAATTTTAAAAGTACTGAATGAAAACTAATTCGCATAGAGCATTATAAGTAACTGGTTATATAGCTTCATACATTTTATAATAATAATAATGAAAACGAATTCGCATAGAGCATTATAAGTAACTGGTTATATAGCTTCATACAGTTTATAATAATAATAATGAAAACGAATTCGAATAGAGCATTATAAGTAACTGGTTATATAGCTTCATACATTTTATAATAATAATAAGAAAACGAATTTGCATAGAGCATTATAAGTAACTGGTTATATAGCTTCATACATTTTATAATAATAATAATGAAAACGAATTCGCATAGAGTATTATAAGTAACTGGTTATATAGTTTCACACATTTTATAATAATAATAATAATGAAAACGAATTCGCATAGAGAGCATTATAAGTAACTGGTTATATAGCTTCATACATTTTATAATAATAATAATAATGAAAACGAATTCGCATAGAGCATTATAAGTAACTGGTTATATAGCTTCATACATTTTATAATAATAATAATGAAAACGAATTCGCATAGAGCATTATAAGTAACTGGTTATATAGCTTCATACATTTTATAATAATAATAATGTGCGGATATTTTTAATCGCATTGGATTTGACATCTTCTGTCGTCAATTTTTGCCTCAAAACTAATTTAAACTAAATTTTGGTAAAAGTACAAAACTAAAAAAAAAAGTTAGGATAAATTTTTATTTAGGCTAAATTAATTTTCCTATTTTTACAAATACATACGGGGACAGAAACATCGCTCTAAATTATCCAACGAAATCGAACAAAAGCAAAAGGCAGTTATTAAGTAATTGAAAAGAAAAATAAAGGAGAATTTAACCGAAACTCTCACGAGTATTAAAAAATAAAATTCAATTACGTTATACAAATAACTTTGTGAATAGATTCAGTAAAATATGAAAACAACAAGGGAATAAATCCAGACACTGTAATAGTTGATTTTCTGTGCTATAATAAGATTTAAAGGGAAAAAAAAATGTATCGTGATAAGGAAGGTGATGAATTAACGTGACAAAATATTCAAAATATTATTTAAAAAGTTAAAAGTACAAGTAATAAGCAAGTATTTTTTTCAAATTTTTAGATTGTTTATTAAAATATTTCTGGTGTTATTTTGATAAGTAATACCTGAAAAATCTTAGAATATTATCCCAACTATTTTTGAATAAATTTTTCGTCTGTATTGGAGAGCACAATTTTACAGTTAAATAGGGTTGAGTTAAAAAAAAAAAAAAAAAAAAAAAAAAAAAATTATACAGACACGACATTATTTCATTATTTAAAACATGAAAATCTGACATTGACAGATTTTAATTTAGTGCCAGAGGCCTACTGCTAAACTTGTTAATGTCGACAAATTCTTCTTTAGTTAATTCGTGACGATCTAAATTCCATGATAAAGTTTTCATTAAATCAAACCAATGCGTTTCAGCTGCAGATATTGTATCAAATAACGTTGGAAGTCCAAACTGTCTTATAGCCGCAAAACAACGTTTTTTCTGTTTTTCCCAATGAGGGGGAGGTGTGCCTTGGGGGGGGACTCATGTCAAAGGTGTGCTTTGGGGGGGGGGCTCATGTCAAAGTTGTACCTTGGGGGGGACTCATGTCAAAGTTGGGCCTTGGGGGGACTCATGTCAAAGTTGGGCCTTGGAAGGATTTCATTCAATAAATCCCCATTCAATAAACCGACTGAAATAGGCCCTTAGCACTATTAAGAGTGTATTATAAAAATTCGACAACGCTGTACCGACTGAAATAGGGGTACCTTGGGGGAAACTCATGTCAAAGTTGTGCCTTGGGGGGGACTTCATTCAATAAACCGACTGAAATAGGCCCTTAGCACTATTAAGAGTGTATTATAAAAATTCGACAACGCTGTACCGACTGAAATAGGGGTACCTTGGGGGGGACTCATGTCAAAGTTGGGCCTGGGGGGGACTTCATTCAATAAATCCCCATTCAATAAACCGACTGAAATAGGCCCTTAGCACTGTTAAGAGGTGTATTATAAAAATTCGACAACGCTGTACCGACTGAAATAGGGGTACCTTGGGGGGACTCATGTCAAAGTTGTGCCTGGGGGGACTCATGTCAAAGTTGTGCCTTGGGGGGACTTCATTCAATAAATCCCCATTCAATAAACCGACTGAAATAGGCCCTTAGCACTATTAAGTGTGTATCATAAAAATTCGGCAACGCTGTACCGACTGAAATAGGGGTACCTTGGGGGGGACTCATGTCAAAGTTGGGCCTGGGGGGGACTCATGTCAAAGTTGTGCCTTGGGGGGACTTCATTCAATAAATCCCCATTCAATAAACCGACTGAAATAGGCCCTTAGCACTATTAAGAGGTGTATTATAAAAATTCGACAACGCTGTACCGACTGAAATAGGGGTACCTTGGGGGGGACTCATGTCAAAGTTGTGCCTGGGGGGTACTCATGTCAAAGTTGTGCCTTGGGGGGACTTCATTCAATAAATCCCCATTCAATAAACCGACTGAAATAGGCCTCTAGCACTAATTAAGAGTGACGTATAAAAATTCGACAACTGTACCGACTGAAATAGGCCTCTAGCACTAAAAAAAATACTTGGTAGTTGCATACATGAACGTAGTGTATAAATGTTTTAATTTTACCGAAAATATTAACATTTTCCTAATTTTATTTTTTTAAATTGTTAGTGACATAAGATAAATAAAATTATATTTAATGAAGCTTATTTTGTATCTTTAATAATACCTTTTTCATCAAATTTAAAACTGATGAAATTGTTAAAGAAATTAAAAGAAAATATATAAATAATAATAATAATAATATTTTATATATATATATATATATATATGTGTGTGTGTGTGTGTGTGTGTGTAAAGTATCTTTTATGGCAAGAATTAAAAAAATAAATATCATTAATAATAATAATGATATTAACAATAACAATAATAAAACAATAATAATTATAATAATAATAGTAATCTACATTATAACAATTTAAAGCTTTTTTTTAGTAACTTTTCTCTAATAAAATTTTATTACAATTCTGATACAAAGGAAATTGCATTGTATGCAGTAGGATAATTTCTCATACAACCTTCTTCAATTATGATATTACTATATTAATATACTGGGTGTCCCATAAGTCTGCAGACATTTTAAAAATACATAAAAATTGGAGGGATTATTAGAATTGAACGCGGTTTGCGAAAATGTATTCTCGTGAACGGGGATTTTTTTTTCTTTTTTCGGTAAAAAAAAAAAAAAAATAAATAAATAAAATAAAATAAATAAATAACAATAATAATAATAATAATAATAATAATAATAGTTAAAATTTTTATCGATAGAGGGCACTGTATGTGAGTAAACCACACATTTTTGGGGAAAACCATATTTATTTGCATGCAGATGTTTACAGGCATATAAATTGGACTTTATGTGTCCACCATCACCCCAAATTACAATTTGCAAAGACCTTAAACACTTCTAACTGCAGATTCAGTCGGTGGCTCTTATCTGAGGGAAAACATCTTCACCAATAACGCTTTATCCACCAAGTCAGCACCGCAATTAAACGCATGCGCAAGTAGGAGGCAAAATAAGAAATAAATTGTGTTAATCGTAAAACTATGCAATTTATAGGACTTTAATTTGCATATTCTTGTTACGCATGCATAAAGCGCCCTCCATTGACTTTTTTTTTTTTTTTTTTTTTTTTTTTTTATGAGAATACGTTTTTCGCAAACCGCGTTCAATTTTACTGATTTCTTTAATTTTTATGAATTTTTAAAATGTCTACAAAGTTATAGGACAATAGTATACAGAAGGGCGATGCGTACCTAAGCATTGTCGATAGTTTCAGGGCCCTATGCCCTCTTTCGCCCGTTTCAGTTTCGTTTTCCTAGGTTATCTGACTGGTGTTTATTTATTATTATTATTATTTTTTTTTAACACTTGTAAATACGAGTTTTTACCTCATGCTATTTTCAATGTATTTTTTCTTTACATTTTACCGTTTTGTTTCCACACTGTAAAGTGCGGTGGCGGCCCGTCCGCCAACCAGCAAGAGACGTATGCGAGACGTCACTAAGCCATGTCAGTAGTTTCGAAAACCATCTCACTTAGAAAACCATCTCACAGATTATTGTCTCCGATGAAATCAGTTTTTAATAGTAGACAGCGATTTAAACAGGTAAAAATACATTTCAGAATGTAAACTACTTTGATAATTTCTATGAAATTATCGGAAAAATTATCCATCCAAAATTATATTATTTCAAGGATCAACAAAATGACTTGTAATATAAAATAACTATAAACCTCTAGAAATAAATTAAAACCTGTTAAAAACAGTTTTTACTTCAAGATAAAAATTTAAAAAAAAACGCCATAAATTGCAAATAACTCGCAACAATTGCTTCGTATCGAAACAAAACACAAGACTTTTTCAGGCGAACTAAGTAGGTACGAATGCTGCAAAACAAAGTAGCAATTCGGCAAACAGATCGATGCGATGCCACTCTGTTTTGCAGCATTCGTGCCTACTTTGTTCAGTTAGCGAAAGGTCGTGCTTTTTGACTCGAAGCAGTTTTAATGATTTTTTTTTACGATTTCTAGTATTTTTGAGTTTTTTTTCTTATTATTTTTCTACACAAGGCCTCTGGTGCATTCTAACTTTTTTTTTTTTTTTTTTTTTTTTTTTTTACATTTAATTTGTCAGTGGAAAAAAAAAAAAAAAAAACATATATGAAATTGCTATCTATCAAACGTCGAATATAGAAATAATAATAACAATTTTTCTCTAAATACGTCTGGGTATATATATATGTACTTAATTAAACAAAAAAAGAATTGTTTTAATTTCTTTTATTTATTTATTTTAGATAATTTGAAATGGAAGGATGATTTTTATACCAACTATGTGAAAATTCCAGAGCCGGGAATCGAACCCGGACCTTCCGCTTAACGCGCGGATGCTCTACTACTGAGCTACCCTGAGTGATAACCAGCTACGCATTTCTCCCATAATATTCATTGGCAAGGTCACCGAGTCTGCAAATGCAGCTATATCAAGTGACAATATAAATCGTGGCACAACTCCAGTAGACCACGAAATTCTAATTTAGAAATTCTTTAATCTTCAACCTCTAATCATTTTACATAATTTGGAGTGGAAGGATGATTTTTATACTAACTTCGTGAAAAATACTAGAGCCGGGAATCGAACTCGGGCCTTCCGCTTAATGCGCGGATGCTCTACCACTGAGCTACCCTGGGTGATAACCCTTTACGCAATTTCTAAAGAAGAATTGTATCAAGTTAATTACATTTCAATATTGAGTGAAAAAATAAGATATTTAAAATAATAATAATAATTTCCTTTTGAAATGCAGATGTTCATGGTGTCTTAAATATCCAGATTTATTTGTACTAATTAGATTGGTTCTATGCCTAAGGGAATAAAATAATTAGCGAAATGAAAGTCCTTCTTATCCAATTTATGTGATTTTAAATAAGAGTCATTGAAATTCATAATATAAGTATCTTGAAACATTCATAAAAAAGTATCTTGAAAATGTTATATAAGTTTCTTTAATTTTCAAACAATTTAATGTAATGTTGTGTCGTTTGCGGTAATTATGTTTCATTAAAAGGCACGTTAAATTTTTAATCTTTACTTGATACTTTCATATAAGTATTAAATATAAATGATGGGAAATTATTAGATTAGGTTTTTAAGCAAGTGGAAAGTATAAATATTTTGTCAATCAATGAAACAAACAATGCAATTAGACATTAAACTTCTTTGTGTTATATATCGGATAATGAAACTTTCTTAGGATGAGGGAATGGACATTTGTACTTTTCAAAAAAGAAAAAAAAAAAAAAAAAAAAAAAAAAAAAAACTTTTCAAATATAAATCAGTATAGTAAGAATATTTTATACAAACTACATCGAGATTAAACAAAAATTGTGGGCGTAAAAAAAAAAAACAAAAAAAAAAAAAAACCTTTCAACTTGAATTTTGTTTATTTCTGATGTTTAAGCTTTCCTGTAAGATAAAAAAGAAACTGTTATGAATGAAATATTATCAAAATTTATGTGTGTTTTGTACATATGGATCTTTATTCTCTGAACCTCAGATTCGATAATGTAAACCAAAATATTTTATTTCATGGCATACACTGTTAAAAAAAATGTAACTTTGCTGCCTGAAATGTTCTGTAATTTGAGAAAAAAGTCGTAGATTACGGAAAAATTACTTTGACAAAACGTATTTTTCTGTAATTACAGAGAGTTTCTGGCAAAAAAGTTGCTTTTTATTTATTTATTTATTTATTTTTTTTGTAAAGTGTAATAAATTATAAAAGTTTTGAATTGATTTAAAATTATGTTTATTTATTTATTTATTTTTATGGAAAATAATAATAATAGAAAAATTATACAAATATAAAATTTGAGCTATATAAAATAAGGACAATATTCAGCTTTAATTTCTTATAATAATATTCGTCCTATTGCATAAAATTTTTAAAATGTTATGTAGTGAAAAACGATAAGTATCTTATTTATTTGTTTATTTTCATAATTATGTGTGCATAGTTTATGTAATTGAAAAAAATAAATTTCTGCAAAAAATGGTTTAAATTTTTTGATCTAGAACTACATGGTATACGGTTTAGCATTATCATTTTATAAAGAGCAAAAAAAAAAATATTGTTTTTATGATAATTTGAAAAATCATGTCAAAATGCACAATACTTTAGTTTGGAAAGATCACTTATTCCCTATAACCTCTTTCTTAAATGCTATTTGACAAGTGTTTATAACTTCGGTTTGTCTGCCTGTCCGTATGTCTATCTGTCTATCAATTTCTTGAAACCGATATATGTTATTCAAGTTCACAATCAGATGTGCCCTATTGAACGTGGAGTAAATACCACCACTGGTTTGTACATCCACACTCGAAAGTATTCTAAAGTTTTGCGTTCTGTGAGAAGTATTTCTATAAACCATATTTTGATAACTTTACTTTGCACAAATCTTAAAGAAATTGAAATACGTTATTCATATGCACAAAAGAATGCGTTCTTGTAGTATATAATATAATTAGTATTAAGATTGACTGGGCCGTGTAAAATTTTTCATATATATTATTTTCATATATATTAAGGGCTATATCAGGAAATAATGTATTTCCATTTTTATTTTTATTAAGAGTTTTCACACTTTCTAACAATGCTTAAGGGTGAATATGATTTGAATTAATCTATCTGTCTGATTGTCTATCTGCCCTCCTCTAGCATTCGCAAATATTTTCAGAATTTCTCCAAAACAATGTCTGTTGTATGTTATTCAAGTTCAAGATGGGATGTCCTCTATTTATAATGGGATTAATAGGTCTTGTACAAATAATTTGTATACAGGGACACTAAAAAAATGGCAATGAAAGTTACTCTATGAGACACATATTTTACATTTCAGTAAATTTTAACTGCAAAAATCATAATGGTCTTTCTCATTAATATTGTAAAATTAAGTTTTGTATTGCATATGATGTGTTTAGCGTTCATATTTACAGGCGTATACTAAATCATTCAGATACATTAAGGGCTACAACTGCAAATTATTTGAATTTCATTTGCATTTATGTTAAGCATTTCTAACACTTTCCAACAATGTTTAAGTTTGATTATGAATTCATTTAGTCAGTCCCTCCTTCTGTCTGTACATTGTATGATAACGTAGCCAAAGAACAGTAAAGGAAAATGATGCAACGAATACATACGGTTAAAAAGTATTAATAATCAATGCAAATGGCATAATTTTTCATTCTTGTCTATTAATTTCACTGAATCTTGAATTTGAAACCCAGAAGCTGAAACTTTAAAATTAAAATAGACATTTTTATAATTATTACAGCTACAGGAAATAAGCATAAACTAATGTGAATTGGTCCGAAAATAAATAAATAAATAAATAAATAAAATTAAATGAAAACGTGATAGCGATAACAAAGGACAGAAACTATATCCCTTAAATGTTTCATTAAAAAAAAAAAAAAAAAAAAAAAAAAAAACTAGCAACTTGTAAAATTTTGAACTGTCCTTCTAATAATATTTGTTGTCTAGAAATAAGCACATGTTTATAAAACGAGTACTATATAGGCATCTCAAAACATTCTTCTATATCCTTCTGTATAATAACACCACCTACAAGTTGACACGCACAACAAAATTTCCATGTGCAGTTTGTGTAATGATGCTGAAAGGCAGTGTTGTGCACGAACGCGTTCATTTGAACGCGTTCATGAGTTTAGCTCAAAAATTTTGAGTTTTGAGTTGAACTTCGCTCGTTTTTTAAATTATGAACTTGAGTTGAGCGTAGTTCGTTTTTTACACGAACTTGAGCGTGAAAAAGCAATTCAAGCTCAAACTCATTTTAAATATTTCTGTCTGAAATAGGAAAAGGAAAGTGGACCACAGATAGAACTTTTTACAATTAATCTTATCCCCTTAGGGCTCACACACATCTCCTAGCCCACCCTACAAGCGAAGCAAATGGCTTTTGGGAATAGCGGAAGTACCATTCTTTTAAAGAAAAAGATGGACTATGGGCAGTTTCAGTGGGGCTTTCAGTTTTCTCACTTCATCCTTTTATCAGTGAAAGGAAATGCTCGGAAAGATTTATGAGGGTGGTTCAATTCGTCGCGGGTGCATAAGTTTTTTCTTTTTTGTTGTTGTTGTTCTCCTATATTTGTAGAAAACGGTTTCGGTAACAAAATCTCTGCAATCTGCTGCCCTTAGGCTGCACCAACCCCTTGTTGTGTATACATTGCACCCTTTTACGGCGGCCTTGGAAAAAAAGAAGCTTTTAGATTTGGACAATCAGGCACCAAGCACCAAGTCTTTCCAGAATTAATGAGAAGAAAAAAACACACACAAAACACGATGAAATCATTATATTATTTATAATCAGTTTCACTGCATGCGAAAGACGCACCACATCTCATTTTCTGAAATTCGAATATTGATGTACACATTAACAAGACTAAGAGGTAAATACTAATTTTATATTTGAATTATATTATACATTATTATTATTGCCTTGTTTTAAAACTCACTCATGTTTGAAAAGATTTTTAATTTTTTTTATCATTGTAATGATAAATATTTGCATATTCAATATATTCGGAGAATTAATGCGAATTCTATCACTTTTATTTGTCTTTGCACCCGAGGTTTAACTTCAGTATATATGCTTGAAATGAAATGTCCTGTCATTTTAATGCTTTCATTAAGGTGCAATAGCAAATGACTGTCCCTTTAGTTAAATTTCTAAAAATTAAAAAAATATGTATATATTTAATATTTCAAATATAAATTATTAATATTTAAATTATCAAAGCTGATAAACAGAAGTGTTGGGTTCGATCCCAGGTCGCGCTCGTCGACTTAACTGTTCGGAGCTTTTTGTGGTTTTCTCCAAAACTCGCGTAAATACGGACTAAAAACCCTTAGAAAGACGCCCAATGAGGGCATTCCCCCTATAAGCTAGGACCTGGTGTAGTCAATCGGTCTTATGCTATACAACCAACCTAATATATAAATTTCAAAACTTTCTGAAATAATCGTAATAATAAAAAATAAATTTTGTGCGTGATAACCATAAATATATATATATATATATATACATACTTACATTAATATCATTATTGCTGTTATTATACTTACAAAGCTTAAAATCCAAACTTCCGAATAGAAATACTGTATTCATGATTTTGTGATTCTAGCCAATCTAAAAATGTCCAGCAAAAAGGAAAATTGAGAATGATTTTTTCAAAATTGTTTTTCAATATTTTAAATACACTTTAACACTTGTTTATTTTAGCTTATTCATTTTCATTTAAGAATTTTTCTTAGTCTGATTTGATTTCTTGTTAACTTATAATATAGTTTAGTTGGAGGATTTAAGGCTGATTGACTCCGCATGTGTCCTAGGCCTATAGGGGAAATGTCCTCCGTGATATTCTTTCTAAGGGGTCCTAGCCCATATTTATGCGAGTTTCGGAGGAAACCACGGAAAACTCCGAACGGCTAGGACGATGAGCGCTACCTGGAATCGAACCCGGCACCTCCCATCTACCAGCATTGAGCGCAGAACCATTCAGCCGCTGGTGGGCCCTTATAATATTATAAGAAAATGTATATTTATTAAAAAATATTAAGTTGTTTATCATTAATTTTTAAGAGGGAAAGAGCTGATTATTTTTGATGAATATAGTATTAAAAAATTATCTAATTCTGTAATTTAAATAAGTAGTAGTTAAGAGAAAAATTAATTCGTATTCGGATTAGTATGTCCCGTATAGATTTAGCTTACAGAATACCAAAAATCTGTATTTAGAAAATTAAACTTATTTCTCAATCAAGAATATATTCATCCAACGTTGGCAATAATTCTCTGTCTTACGGCTTTTTCTGAACATAGAATTTTTCCCTATTTAATAGTAAAAAAATTATTCAAAATCTTGTTAAACGACGTTATATAAAAATTACTGAAGATTAAGATAGGAAACATTCACAGTTTGAGCAGCGGGATTTTAGAAGAATTGGACAGAAAAATGTTCTTTTTTTCTAATCCATTTACTAAAGTATTTTATAAGCAATACTAATAAAGGGAAAAGGAGGCTCTTCAGCTGTTGTCGCTGATAGCGAAACCCCGTGATATTATATGGGGAAACCCGTAATGTAAATTACTTATTACCTAATGTATTTTTTAAAATAATGTTTAGATATTTCACAATCGTTAAAATAATTCATCCTTTCAACAAATTGATTTTTTTTTTTTTTTTCTAATGTTCTGTTCTAAAACTTTAAAATGCGGATAATTAACTAAAATTATTTTTCGCCCTTTACAGCTTCAAAACAAAATGTTAAAAATTTAAGAAATCCGTTTTAGGAAAACAAAAATCAGTTTAATGATATTACGAGTTTGGCTGTCAGCGTCGACTGGTAAAGCATCCCCTTAAAATTAAAAACTGAGCAAAATAATAACTCACGCTAAGACATTGATTGATTTTATGTAATGATGATGTATGTAAATTTGGAAGATAATAAATGAAGCTACGTCGTAATCTCCCCCCCCCCCCAAAAAAAAAAAAAAAAAAAAAAAAAAAACTTTAAAAATGCTCTGTGTTCATTACTAGCTGTATTAATAATATTTGAAATTTTAAAATAAAATAAGTATTTTGCCAAAATATATATATATAAATTTATTCTGTCGAAAAATTATTCTATGGAAGTCAGTTAAGATCTTACTTTTATTTATTTATTTATTTATTGGATATGAGAATGATAATTATTTTCGCTTACTTATATGTTACACAAAACTTTGTTTAGAGTTCTATACTTCACGTTGCCTTTATAGGATAATTTCGCATTTTGAGTTGCCTTGAATATAGAAATAAAACTTTTAACAGCTCCTCTATGGTTATATTATCGCAATAAATGAAAAGAAATAAATGGAAGAAATTTAAATTTAGAATGCTAAAGATTATTTGGAAATGTTACTTGAAATTTTTGTCTAAGATCAGTAAGTTACTGATACAAGTTCTCTAAAGAACTTGAAATGCATATTTTAAAATTTCCTTACAACTTTAAGTTTTTTTTATGAATATGTAAATAATTGAATGGGGCATTGGGGGGAAGAGGGGGAATCCCGTCACTCAGAAATATAATATATATAAAACAATTTATACGAATTCAGATTTCTATTTTTAATTTCATTAACTTTATATACTAAAGAAAGTATTGCTGTTTGCTGAATTTTCGAAAATAAGATTTCACTACCTTTTCAAGTTTTAAGTCATAAATGATATTTTTGCTTTCTTCTATATTCAATAGAAGAAAATATTGGATTCGTAAAAATTTTCGACCTCGGGTTTTTGATGGATTTACACGTTTAGAGAGCTGTAGAACACGATTTGACAATTTTTAGAAAATGTCTTTCTGTCTGTCTGTGTGTGTGTGTGTGACAAAATTTTATGGCAACTGTATCTCAGGAACTACTGCACATAATTTCATACAAATTGGTATGTAGTTGCACCTTGACATAAATTAGTGCCTATCAACTTTTGGTAAAAATTGTCTTACAGGTTGCGTTTCCATCCCACTTTTTCTAAATTTTTAACATGGTGATATAGGACAAAATTTTGTATAAATGTACATAAAGAGAATTATTTTTTAGTAATCATTATGAAATTTACAAGAATTATTTATGATAGAGACAGTCAACTGGAAAATTTTTTTTGTATGTGTAGGAACCTCGCCACCCCCCCTGGGGGGGGGAAGTTCCCCCTCGAGGGAAGTAAATTTTCAAGATGGGTATCTTTCGAAAGGTATCGTCAATACCTTTAAAACGAATGGTTGAACTATAAATCTGTGATAATTTAAAACAAAGTTATCGATTCTTTAAAATTTTAACGAAAAAAAACTTAGAAAAAAAAAAAATCGTTTTTTTTTTTTTTTTTTTTTTTTTTTGCGCAACTTAACCAAACTTGGTATTTAGTTGGTCCCTGACATAAACTGGTGCTTATTACATCTGGGGTCAATCGCTCAACAGGTGGCGCTATGATTGCATTTTTTCTAAATTCCTAACATGGCAGTATAGGGCAAAATTTCGTATAAATGTACATAATGAGAATTATTCTTAACCTGTGATTGTAAAGTTAATATGAATTATTGATAATAGTGGTAGTTAATTAGGAAAAAAAAAGTTTGTGCATGTGGGGGCATCGCTTCCCCCCCCCCCCCTCCCGGCGAGAAGTACCCCACGGGGGGGGGGGGAATCTTCCGAAAGGTTTCGTCAATACTTTTAAAACGAATGGTTGAGCTATAAATATGTGATAATTTACAACAAAGTTATCGATTTTTTTTTTTTTTTTTTTTACCTTTAACGGAAAAAAAACTTGGAAAAAATCGTTTTTTTTTTTTTTTTTTTTTTTTTAAATATTCTTACTGAGTGAATTTGTATAGGGAAAATATAGAAGAAAGTCTTGTGGTGGCCCCAACATACTAGTTTAAAACTGGATTGACCTCTGAGATAATTTGTTCTTGAGACAATTTGTACGCAAACTAACAAGTTGACACACATGCTTATTTCTGTATAGTAAGCTAAATAGCAAGGAAATTTTCTAATGATTTATCCAAGAACACAAAACCAACATTGACTGTGGCGCAATCAAACAAAGATTAATTAAATCAAACCATTACACTATTTTTAAAACAGTATTATACTTCAAAACAACGGAACCTGAACCTGCAAATGATGGAATTTGTCTCCTATTAATAAGTTTTCTCATGTGAATAATCAAACGTATTGGAAATTTGAGAATAAAAACCACGCAAAAACAGTGGGTCCACTATTCAGAAGTGTCCGCTAAATAATTTTTACTACACTTAAATTAATAAGTTATAATTAAGAATTATAAGTTTAAAATTTAATTAAGCATTAAATTAAAAGAAATCTTAATGGTAATTGGTAATTTAAAGAAAAATGTAAATTACCTATGAAGGTGTTCACAGAGGAGATCTACTTAGAAAAGAAAAGACAAAAAAAAAAAAAAAAAGCACCTAAAAATGAACTTCTAATGAGTTTCGCTCCTTTTTAAAAATGAACTTGAGTTGAGCGCGTTCATTTTTTCAGACATGAGTTTGAACGCGAACTAACTCGTTTTTTGCACGATGAACTTGAGTTTGAACTAGTTCGTTTTTTTTCGTGAACTTGCACAACACTGCTGAAAGGTGGCTATGATGAAAATCACAGAAAGTGGGTAAAAGCAGAAGGACTTGTTAGCTAATATACAACCAAATTACGTAATTGATATCTCACTTATTAAGCATTTATGCGCCTTAGAATCTGAGATATTTTTTCTCATGCACGGGAAAATTTACAGCATTCCAGCGCTACCTCTCGCGTGACATGCAAAATGAATTGGCCTAAAATATTTTTAATGGCCCTATTACTTATCAGTTTTGATCATTTACACACAATAGAAGCTAAGATACAGTCTTTCTATACTTTCTATGAGCATAGTGTTTCATAACGACACTCTTATATATTACGTCTTATATACTTATATTCAACAGAAACTGAGATAAGGCCAACCCGAAAACGGAGTAAATTGCAGCATAGCAGCACCACCTTTCAGGCTAAAAGTTGATAGGCGACAATTTAAGTCAAGATACAACTAAACACATACTTTTATGAAACTCTGCTTATTAGTTCTTCTGCTAGAGCTACCACAAAAGGTTTGCCTCACACAGACAAATTGACGTTTATTTATTATTTTATTTATTTATTTATTTATTTTTTTCAATGGTCCAATTATATTCTAGAACTCTAAAAATGTGTAAATGAAACGGAACAGAAAATCGGAAATTGAAAACTTAAACGAATTCAACATTTCTTTTCTCTTGAAAATAGAAGAAAGTAAAAAGAGAAAGAAAAAGTTGAAGATATGACTGCATATTTTTTTGTATTGGAATGCAAAAATTTTAAAAGTGAATTAAAAATGACTATTTTTTATAAAGCATTTTATGAAGGATAACAAGGGTAAAAATAAAATAAAGAAATTTAAGTAAATTAAACTTGGCGGGCATTTTGATATTTTCACACAGAACTATATACAAGTTTCAGAAATTTTTTTTCGATCAAAGCCATAAAAATCCATGATAGATACAAAACAGATTATTTATCGTATTCTAACAAATTTATTTGTCTGAAAACTTATTGAACACCTTTTTCATTATCCTGGAAGTTCTCTCTAAAGCTTTAATTTAGATAATATGGCAGCAGGTTAATCTGTTTCCGTTTTTTGGCATGTACGCACAGCATATGATCGATAATTGCGTCATTTTGAGAAAGTGTATTATCTTGTTTACAGTGCATTCTTTATTAAAGAAACTGTCAAACATTTTTGGTGTACAATATATCCATGTATATTACGGTTATGTATCTGTTAAAATATATATTCATCATTTTTTATTAATTAATTTATTTGTTGAAAACATATTTTCTGATTTTTTTTTTTTTTTTTTAATGTGCTTGAACTTATTGCAATCAGTGGGTTTGTTACTGTTTGCATTTTCCTTTTTAAATTCAAACATTGAAGAAAGTGAATAGTAATGGCCAGTGAAACAGGAGAAATAGTGAAATTTGTGCATTGAAATCTATCAGACAGGTTGCTATTTGTAGGAAATTTAAATTTTTATATAATTACCACATTCATCTGCGAGAAGAAAACACTCCCATAAGTAAACGCTTTTACGTTAGTGATGCCATTACTATTATTATTTTGAAAACCAAAAATGAAGAGATTTCCTGGACTATAAATCGATCTGATTAATTATGATAGCTAAGAAATTGATAACCTGCTACTTTCTAGAAACGGGAGACGTAATGGAAAATAAGTTTAAATATTTTGATGAAATTCAAGGACGATCTGATTTTGTGGATTGGGATTTAATCTGATGGATTGTAATATTCTGGAAATATTAGTTTTCACTACTTCTAACTCAGTCTTAAGTCTTTTCTGGAGGAAAAAAAATAGAGGAATAAGAAGATTTGAATTATAGTTCAGTGAAAACTAATACTTAAAAGTGTTGTTGGTTCAGAAATCACTCTTAATTGTTATTATAACGGGAAAAATTAGTTTTTTAGTTAATAAACTTTCACCCATTCTTAAAACAAAGAAGAAATAAGGAATAATAATAATAATAATAATAATAATAATAAAAAAAAAGGTTTTTTTGTTTAGAGGAAATACACTTTGATTCTTTTTACAATAGAGGACAAAATTGCTTTTTTAATTTCAAAATATTGTGGGTCTATGTCTCTAAATTCTGTACACACACACACACACACACACACACACACACACACACATACATATATATATATATATATATATACTACCTTTTTTATTTATTTATTTATTTTGTAAAATTTCATCATTTTTAGGTGTATTAATAAACAAAGAAAGGAAAACATTTTAAATAAATTTCGAAGAAAAATAATCTTTATTTTGAATATTAAAAAAAAAAAAAAAAAAAGAAAGAAAGAAAAAAGAAAAAACTGAGTGAAAAAGAAAATTTCATTAAAAATATATTCTTTCCCCGAAATGCAGTGCTTGATGTTGTCTTAAATATCCAGATTTGTTTGCACTAATTAGATTGGTTCTACGCCCAAGGTGGATAAAATAATTAGGAGGATGAAAGGAATTCTTATCAAATTTTTATGCTTTTAAATAAGAGTTATTGATTTTTTTTTAAAACGTAAGTCACTTGGAAATATTGTTTAGTAATGTAAGTTTATTCGATATATGACCCAATCCATGCACTCTTTTGAAGTTTGTGGGATTCTTGTTTTAATAAAAGAAAAGCTAAATTGTTGAATTTTCACCCGAAATTCTATATTAATATTAAATATAAATGAAATAAAATATAAAATCTGATTTTCAAATGCTCGAGAATGTGTAAAGATTTATTTAAACAGTCATTAAAAACAAGATGTCTAAATTCGCTTGTTTCATTTCATCGCCAGCGATTTTTTCTTTAACTGCTCTTTAAATAAAAGTTGACCAAATAATGAAGCAAAAAACAAATTTAACTAGCATATTGTATCTACCACAAAACTTTCTGCTGTGAATATTTCTATAAAAAATAACACAGAAAAATTGTTTTTTAAAAATTATTATTTATTAAAATTATTTTCCATGATTAAAATTTAGAGTGCAAATATTGAATTTCCTTTGTGTACATATATGCATTTATGCATACATCTAAATAATGAGATACATGCAAAATGAAATTGATAGATAAAAAGAAATAAATGCCACTTTTCCAAATGAGGATAAAATAACATAGCAAGAAATTAAGACTTCTTCACACATCATAAATTTTAAATCAGCACAACTGGTTTCGAAAGGACGTAGCCTTCCTTCATCAGGTGCAAACACGTGCAACTGCCTTGGAGGCAAAAGCAAGACTACTGCCTTGGAGGCAAAAGCAAGACAAGTAGTCTTGCTTTTGCCTCCAAGGCAGTTGCACGTGTTTGCACCTGATAAAAGAAGGCTACGTCCTTTTGAAACCAGTTGTGCTGATTTAAAATTTATGATGTGTGAAGAAGTTTTAATTTCTTGCTATTGTCTGTACGCCAGTTTTTGAATTTATTTTTCGTAAAACAACATGTTGATTAAAAATGCATTTTTTTCCTTACTATTCGAATACGTATAAGAACTTAAGAAGCAGAATTTAATAATAAAATTATCCCAGTAAAATACCATAGCTGCTTCACTGTAAGAGATTGCTGTGCGCAAGTGCAGGATTTCACATTCTCTCCCCCCTCCCCTCAATCGTTTTTTATTCATTTATATATATATATATATATATATATATACATTTTTTACATAATTTCTCTAACATGTGAAAAATTATATAAATAATACAAGAACGAAAAATTATGCGTCACGCATTGATTATTAATACTTTCCAACTTGTTGTATTGCATAATTTTCAATGTTCTTTGCTACGTTATCACACAACGGAGAGACAGAAATATTGAAATACAAACAGGTAGATGGATCCCTGTAAATCTAAAGGTTAACCTTATCATATTATATAAAAAACATTATTCTGGCATATTAACAATAAATGTTAATTTCTTTAAGATTTTTACAGCAGAAAGTTATTTAAATGAAATTTATTTAAATGTCTGTCCTAAAGCGCAATGCATTGGAATTTTTTAGTATCCCTGTACACAAAACAATTATATAGGATCTATTAATGCCAATTTAAATAGGAAACATTCCATAGTAAGCTTGAATAGCATGAATCATTTTTTAAAAATTCAAAAAATGTTTACGGACGCTGGAGGAGGGGGTGACGGACAGATAAACATATGCACAGTCGGACAGACAGACGTACAAATTCAAATCATATTCACACTTAAAAATTGTAAAAAGTGTTAGAAACGTTTAATATAAACTAAAATGCAATCCCAATAAATTTCCCATATTAACCCTTAATGTAACTGAATATTTTTGTGTGGCCCTGTAAATCTTAGTGCTAATCATACTATATTCCATAAAAAGCATTCTTTTGTGCATATGAATAATATATTTTAATTTCAGAATAATTTCAGAATAATTTCAGAATATATTTTAATTTAAGAATTGTGCAACGTAAAGTTATTCAAATTTGATTTATAGAAATATATCACAAAGAACGCAATGCTTTGGAATACTTTCGGGTACCCCTGTACACAAACAATTGGTGATATTTATTCCATTTTCAATGGAGGACATCCAATAGTGAACTTGAATAACATATTTCAATTTCATTAAGATTTGTGCAGAGTAAAGGTATTAAAATATGGCTTTTAGAAATACCTGTCATAGAACACAATACTTTGGACACTTTTGGGTGTCCTGTACACAAATCCGTAGAGGTATTCACTCCATTTTCAATAGAGAACATCCAATAGTGAAATTGAATAACATATGTTAGTTTCAAGAAATTCCATGAATATTTACGGGAGTTAGAGCGCAGACAAACAGACAAACCGAAATTATTAAAATTTTTCAACCTTTTTGGAAACTGTTAAAAGAATGCATTATTAAATATACATATATTGCTTTCTTAACCCATTTTATCCCATTGTCCTATTTAAAGGACAGCTGAAAAACAGCATATAGAAATCAAAATTTGCTTGGTGCGAATGTTTTGTCAGCTGGAATATATAATGGTATATATAAACTTCTGCTAGCGTGTTATGTGTCTCACCTCCTCCTCCTCCATCTGGAATCTTTGTTTAATCGTTACATTAGAGGGCGTGGTTTATCTTCTCTTTGCGGTTGAAAATTCTTTCTGGGGAACTATCATGTAAATAAGGAAGTATTATACAGATAAAGCAAAACTTTATACTCGGAAACCTTTTTTCACTATTGAAGAGATTACTAAAACATATAAGTGCAAATTTCATCCTCTTTATTTCAATGTCCTGCGTACAAGGTGGATAAGAATTTTTATACAGAATACATTTTTTTTTTTTTCAAATATTGTTGCATTTAGTTTATTTAGGTTTAATTAACCTTAAAAAATATAATTTTTCCCAAATTTGAGCAAAATAAATAAATTGGGATAAAATGGGTTAATATATAAAACATTGGGAAAATACTTGTTATTATTCGAAAGAAACGGAAGTTGGAAAAACATCTGTCATATAAATTATAATGTTTTAAAATTAGTTTACAGTATTTAAATTCGATATGTAACTGTAAAATATTTATTGTCACGGAATCAAATAATTTATGCTTGTAAGTTATATTTCAGAAAGAGTTAAACGCAGTGTGCTGGAGTGAAGGTTACAAACATTCCAAGAGGTCAGGGGTCGTGTGACCAGACAGAACGGAGCCATGAGAAGTCGTCTGAGCGACAGATGCTTTGTGTGAAAAAATTTTATATTTCTATGGAAGCGGTGACATCAATAGTTTACGATTTCACGCATGGCCTTTTGTTGCTACCGACATTTCTCAGAGTTTCGGGTAGACCGAGATTGGACGAAAATGATGTCACGGGTAGAGTGATATCACGACCAACGAATCAGTGCTTCGTGTGGGGTATTCCCCTCCCCCTCCGAAGGTGTGCTCGGAAGGAAGAGACTCAAAAAAGAGACAGAGAGACTTGGTGCTAAAATTGTGTAGCATGTTTTTGAAGTATGCTCGGAGGCGAGCATTTTGTAATAATTTTTAATTTATTTGAATTTCAACTATTTTGTTAAGTTTTGAATAAAAATAGCAAAAATCATCCCTGGACTCATGCTTGCGTATTCCGTTTTTCGAAGGTGTACTCCCAGAAATCACCACAGCTTTAATTAAAAATATAAATTGGTGGCATATCGGTGGCATGTTGTTTTTAGAGAAAAAAAAACATCGAACTCTGTTTTCTATGTGTTGGTGGTGAAAAAGTATAAAAGAACGTTTGCTGTGAGCCCGGTGACAACTGGAATCCCTGAGATTTACTGGAGATTATTGATGCCTGTGACAATAGCGTGGAAAGGATTAAAAGGACTTCGCTTCTTCCCTGTGCTGCTGAATTCCCTGGAGATCTGGAGATGTCAATCAAGGAGGTTTTTCAGGTATGTTTTCTTTCATTTTCAGATATGCAAAGTGTCAGAGATTGAGTTGTGGGATGATAGTTTTTGTTTATTTATTTATTTTTGTTTTGTAACAATGCATGTAGCTACGAAGCTTTAAGAGTAAGAATTTAGTTTTTATGTGTAAAATTTTAAGCACGGATATCTCGAAGTCAAGTTAATAGTTAAGGCGGTTGAAAAGAGTAATTTCATGACTTAACGGGGCGTTTTCTTGAGAGATAAATTTATCGTTAAAGTTCTGTTTATTGTAACGGGGAGCTTGGTAACTTTAAATTGTTGTTTAAAAGTTTTGATAAGATTATAATTCTAAATTCTTTTTAAAAGCAACGTAAGGATTGTGGATGCTGTAACTGTTTATATAGGAGTATACTGGAAATTAGTTGATTTGCCTACTGGTAAAAATTCTAGGATTTTTTTTTCTCTAGTTGTTTATTTTAACTAAATATAGGTACTGTTTATTGTATCTGGGTAAATATTGTAGTTAATGTTTAGAGAAAAGGTGTTTAAAGAATTTCGTAGGTGATAATCAAAGTGTTACTTTTGTCTATATTTTCATGGTATTTGATTTGTTTATTGTTTTTATTATATGTGCATTTTTTTTTCAGTAATTAGTGAAATTGTATTTTGTAATTATGGCATTTCTCATTAAGTATACTAAAAATATATTGTTAGAGTTAGCGAATGAATTTGGTGTTTCGGGGCTAACAGATAAAAGCAAAAAACTAGAAATCAAGGAAGCTATTGAAAAGGCGGCTAATTATGATGAAGGGGTTGCGAAGGCGCTAATAGAAGGGATTTTGGAACAAAAAGAAAAAGAAAAAGAAGAGCGCGAATGGGAATTACGAAAAGAAAAAGAAAAAGAAGAGGCCGAACGAAATTTTGAACTGGAGAAACTCAGAATCCAGAGCGCTGCAGAAACTAGTAGCGTAGGGTCCGGGAGTTTAGTTCAAGAGACGGTTTTGAAGAAAATTAATTTAAAGGACATAGCTCCGAAATTTGACCCAAAACAAATGGATATTTCTCTTTTTTTTACGATATTTGAAAGATTAGCACGTAAAGAAAAAGTTAGCGAACAGGACTGGATGTCGCAACTTATCCCTTTATTGCCGTGCGACGTCGTACAAATAATTATGAAATTAGACGAGTCAGAGGCTGATAACTTTCAACATGTAAAAAAAGTGTTGATGAATAGATTCAGATTGAGTGCGTGTGCGCTAAGAACGAAATTTGAATCGCACAACAAAAAAAGTGAAGAATTATGGGTTGATTTAGTTCACGATTTGAGAGGGTACCTAGATAACTGGCTTGAGATTTTAGAAATTAAAGATTTAGAGTCATTAAAGGAATTGATGCTCACGGAGCAGTTAAAGAAAAGGGTACCATGCGAAATCAAACAACATTTTGTAGATGTGTGGGAAGAAATCAACAAAGCTTCGGATTTGGCGGAGAAGTGCGACAAGTATGACGCGGTTAGAAAGGAGAATGGGAAAAGAGAATATAAGCCTTTTCAGCGTTTTACGAAGGGTAGAAATTCATTTGGGAAAGACGGTCAGAAATTCGGGTCAGGTAAGCATGATGGTGGGAGTAATCCAAAAGCTGAGTCAGCTAAGGGCGACAAAAAAGACTCAGGAAAATTAAAAGGGGATAAAACCGAATCTAAAGATCGTGATTTTGATAGAAATAGTAAAATTGTGTGCTATTTGTGCTCGGAAAGGGGCCATATTCGACCTAACTGCCCACAAAACCCTAATCGCAGAACAAATCCGATCAATAACTTAAGTGCGGGCGAAATTTTAGGTGTTGGTTTTGAGCCTTATATAGGTAAATTAGAAATAAATGGACAAGAGCGCGAATTCTTGAGAGATAGTGGCTCAAACATTGACGTGTGCGAAAGGAATATGATTTCTGTTGAGGATTTACTGCCGGAGCAGGTATGGATTAAGCAACCGTTTGACGAAACTTGTAGGTGTTTACCTTTGGCGAAAATCGTTTTAAAAGGGGAATTCGGAGAGGTCATTACAAAAGCGGCTGTAAAACCGGCTAATTTGAGTCAGGGAATATATCTTCTAGGTAATAAAACCGCAGAGTTAATTGAGTCCAATAAAAAAATTGTTTATCCAATTAATGAGATAACGCGAAGTCAGAAACGTGAGCAAGAAAGGATTAAGAGTGCGCAGTCCGAAATAAATAATGAAAAGCCAACTCAGAGAAAAATTCAGAATTTTGAGGAGGAACCGGGTTTGATAAGCGAGTCGTTAGAGGAGACTAGTGCAGAAAATAAAGTTGTTCTTCCTGTGTTAAAAGAAACAGACAGGTGTTCACTAATCGGGGTTTCAGCTGAAGAGTTTCAAAAAGAGCAAACTGCGTGTGACACGTTGAAAAATTGTTGGGAAAAAGCTAGGAATGAAGCGGGAAAGGAATTTAAGATAAAAAATGAGCGGTTAATTCGAATATCGGATTCTAAGCGTAACCAAAACAGGATGCAGTTGTGCGTGCCAAAGAAATTTAGGGCAGCGATTCTAAACCTGTGTCATGATTCTGTGTCAGGGCATTTAGGCTCGTGTAAAACTAAGCAGAGGGTGTTGACTAATTTCTTTTGGCCAAATTGCTATCAGGAAATCGAAGAGTATGTCAAAACTTGTGAAATTTGTCAAAAAGTGGGACAAAAAGGGGATAAGAAGAAAGCTCCGTTGAGATTAGTACCGATTATTTCTGAACCGTTCAGACGTCTGTCGATTGACGCTATAGGTCCGCTTGAAACGAGTAACAAAAATAATCGTTTTGCGATAACGGCTGTCTGCGTCGCTTCAAAATTCCCGGATGCTATTCCTGTGGAAAACCTAACTTCGAGGTCAGTGATCAATGCATTGATGCAAATTTTCGCGAAGACCGGATTTCCTAGAGAGTTTGTCTGCGATCAAGGTGCTTATTTCCCGAGTGACTTATCGACAGCGTTTTTTGAGAAGTATGATATCAAAATCAATCATTATTCTGTCTGTCATCCGCAATCTAATCAGGTGGAAAGAATGCATTCCACTCTTAAGAGGATTCTCAAAGCATTATGTCTCGAAACGAAAAGCGATTGGGAAGAAAATCTGCCTATGGCTCTTTTCGCGTTGAGGACGGTGCCGCATGAGAGCACGGGATTTTCGCCTTCAGAGCTTATTTTTGGGAAGAATTTGAGGATGCCTCATACCATTGTTTACGAAAATTGGATGCAGGAAGAGGAAATTAATCAAAATGTAGTAGAGTATATTTTGGATTTAAATGAGCGCCTAAAAAGATGTCAAGATTTGGCAGGGGAGCGCATGACAGAATGTCAACAAAAAAGAAAATTATGGTACGACCAAAATGCAGTGTCCCGAAAATTTAAGGTGGGAGACTCGGTGTTGGTTTTGGCTACTGCAAAACCACATAAAATGGCATTACAGTGGCTAGGTCCAGGTGTAGTTACGGGGGTAATATCCGATACGAACTATACGGTAGATCTTCCGAGAAGGAGATGTAAGGACACGATTTTCCACGTGAATTTAATGAAACCTTATCATAAACGCCCAGAGCATGTCAACTTAATTTTGGAAGAGGGTGGCGAGGAAATTGAGGAGGATGCATCTATCCCGTATCCGATTTCGGACCCTAATCATTTCGACTTGACAGACTTAATTAAGGGGAGTAATTTGGGTAATAAGGTTTCGGAAGGGAATTTGGCAACTTTACGAAACGTCCTAGTAAAGCATAAAACGGTGTTTTCTAACGACCCTGGTACGACCCATAAGGTAGAGATGGATATCATTTTGACAGATGATAAGCCGATTCGTGCAAAACCCTATCGCATGTCTCCGCGGCAGTTAGAAATTATGCGGAAGGAGATTTCCAGGCTGTTAGAGTTAGGGGTGATTGAGGTGGGTCAGTCAGATTACGCATCGCCTATGATTCTTGTAGAGAGTCCGGGGAAAGACCCTAGGCCGTGTGTCGATTATAGGGCCCTCAATGCCAAAACCCAAGTGCAATTTTTCCCGTTACCGAATATTGAGGAGGTAGTTGAGGAAGTGAGCACTGCAAAATATATCTCAGTAATGGATCTGACGAAGGGGTATTTCCAAATCCCGTTAACGAAACGTGCGCAAAGGTATGCGGCGTTTGTAACCCCTTTCGGTGAGTTTATTCCAAAAAAAATGATGTTTGGCTTAGTGAATGCTCCATTTTATTTTTGTAAATTAATTAGTGAGGTGCTAGGGGATTTAGTGAGTTTTGTGAGACCATATGTGGATGATCTGGCTGTGTTTTCATCCAGTTGGGAGCTCCATATCCGGCATCTGGACATTGTGTTACAACGTTTGGAGGAGGCAAATCTAAAAGTGAAACCGGCAAAGTGTTTATTCGCCCAGGACCATGTAAAATTTTTAGGGCACGAAGTGGGGTCAGGGAAGAGGTCGCCGAGTGACGCGAAAATCCAAACTATCCAAGAATTTCCCATTCCAAAGACAAAGACGCATGTAAGGTCATTTTTAGGTCTGACCGGATTTTACCATAAATATATAAAGGATTATGCGACAAAAGCTGCGCCTTTGACGGATTTGCTAAAAGGGAAAAATAAGAGGGAAAGAATTGAGTGGAGTCAGGAATGTGATCAGGCATTTAAGGTACTAAAATTAGATCTAACTAAGGGACCGGTACTCTATGCTGCGGATTTTTCAAAAGACTTCATTGTTCAGACTGATGCAAGTCTTGTAGGGGCGGGTGTGGTCCTAGCTCAAAATTTCGGGAATAACGAGGAACACCCAATTGTTTATTTGAGCAAAAAATTCTCCAAGGCGGAGCGTAATTATAGTACCATTGAACGCGAATTAGCGGCAGTCATTTCTGGGGTGAAAAAACTAAATCATTATTTAGATGGACAAAAATTCGTTCTTCAAACCGATCATAACCCTTTAAAAAAATGATGGGCACAAATCTTAAAAAAATGATGGGCACAAATTTACGTTTGACGAGATGGGCCTTAGGTTTACAACAATACAACTTCACAGTCGAGCATAAGAGCGGAAAAAAGCATTTGAATGCAGATGCGTTAAGTCGCATGCACGAAGAATAAAAAAAAAAAAAAAAAAAAAAAAAAAAAAAAGGCCTTGGTTTTAGGTAGTGTTTTTGGACTGTTTGTAAATATTTATTTTTTTTTCTTTCATTTGTATTTCAAAAAAAAAAAAAGTTTGAATGTATTGATTATGAATTATTTTTCTTTCTTTTTCATGAAATTTTATTGTGTAATTGTGAAATTTCAGTGTTTGACTTTTAAAATTTTGTTAGGGGTAGAACCTTTGATTGTCATCACGAAATTGCATGTGAATGTTTGATTGTTTTTTTTTTTATATAATGTGAAATGAGACCTTGGGATCTAGTAATTATGCAAGGTGTAAGACTAGAAAATTTATTTTTAAGATGTTTTTAGTTCTATAAAAGTTCAGGGGGTTGTTTCGAAAATTTTTTTTTGGGGGGGGGCTAGCTCAACTCTCTGATGTTGCATGTTTGAAAATGGGAGGAGGCACCTGAGTCTTCTGGAGCCCATTTTACATCCTGAAGGCCGTAAAATGGTCTTTTAGGAGGGAGGAAGCTGTGCTGGAGTGAAGGTTACAAACATTCCAAGAGGTCAGGGGTCGTGTGACCAGACAGAACGGAGCCATGAGAAGTCGTCTGAGCGACAGATGCTTTGTGTGAAAAAATTTTATATTTCTATGGAAGCGGTGACATCAATAGTTTACGATTTCACGCATGGCCTTTTGTTGCTACCGACATTTCTCAGAGTTTCGGGTAGACCAAGATTGGACGAAAATGATGTCACGGGTAGAGTGATATCACGACCAACGAATCAGTGCTTCGTGTGGGGTATTCCCCTCCCCCTCCGAAGGTGTGCTCGGAAGGAAGAGACTCAAAAAAGAGACAGAGAGACTTGGTGCTAAAATTGTGTAGCATGTTTTTGAAGTATGCTCGGAGGCGAGCATTTTGTAATAATTTTTAATTTATTTGAATTTCAACTATTTTGTTAAGTTTTGAATAAAAATAGCAAAAATCATCCCTGGACTCATGCTTGCGTATTCCGTTTTTCGAAGGTGTACTCCCAGAAATCACCACAGCAGTTTAGTCATTTACTTGAAATAAACATTCTCATTAAAAACGCATCATGTATCATTTTATAAATAACCATAAGAAGATTTCAAAGAATAATATATACATATATATATATATATATATATATATATATATATATATATATATATATATATATATATATATAATCTCCTTTGAACTTAAATGTATTTATTTTTTTATCTTTCTTTAAAGTTTTTCTATTGTTTTTTGGGATTAAAAATACTACTCTTTCGCTTATTGAGCGTATATGATTTTAGTGAGGCAAAATCAATAAGTAATATCTTGCAATGTAGTTCATTTTCGAAAAATAAATTATAACACCATTATTGCATTTACTAAGAAACTAATATTAAATGAAAGAAAATTTGTTACTAAGAAACTAAAATGTTTAAACAGATGTTTTTTGAAATAATGAAAATGACAGAATATGAGAATTTATAAACTGACTCTAAAAATCTCTTAAAGATGAAAATAAATTATTTAATATTTTTTTTTATTAATTAGTTGTTCCGAAATTAGTTTAAAAAAATTAATAAAATATTTTCATTAAATATTTTCTTAAACTTTCAGTTATAGAAATTGCATAAAATAAAATTTTAAAAAGGCAAACTTATATATATATGCTTTAAAACATCATCATTTATTTTTAAATCATGTGGAGAAAGATAAATATTCGCTGTTTCAGTTGCTGTATTTAAGTTTAATAATAAAATTCTAGTCTAAGAAAATTACAATGGTAAAAATACTCAAAATTATTATTATGTGTAAATCTAACGGAAAATTATATTACTTAATGCAAAGAACTTACATGCATATGTAAAATGTTTAAAAGGACGATTTAGTATTAATATTTCGTTAATATTTCGTTCAATTAATATTTTCGTTTTTAACTTTCTCTTACCCATAGGGTCGAGAAAGTACTGTTTTAGGGTCAAATCTTCGAACATGAGTTTTTGTTATATTTACATGTTCTGAGGTCCCCTGAATACGAAAATCATGTTTTTAGCGAATGATCTGTGTGTCTGTCTGTCTGTGTGTCCGTTATCAGCATATTTCAAGAACAAATAGGAGCAGAAATTCCATACTCGGTATTCTAAATGTGCATCATATAGGGATGTTACAGTACGCTTTTCGTTGAGATGAAGCAAATGGTTCGTGCACACGGACACTCAAAAGTATTCAAATACATTATGTCTATGGGGGAAATTGCAGGTAAGTAGAGTTTAACATCTGTAGACTGCACTAAACCAAATGAAAGAAATATATATTTTTTTAAATAGAGGTAGTCAACTGAGAATTTTTTTTTTTTTTTGTGTGCGTAAGAGACCCCCCCCCCCATGTGGGGGGAAGTCCCCCCTCAAGGAGAGTAAATTTTTAGGATGGGTATCTTTCAAAAGAGCTAGCCAATATCTTTGAAAGGAATGGTTGAACCATCGATCTGCGATAATTTAAAATAAAGTTATTGATTTTTTTCCTTTTTAACCAAACAAACAAAAAAAAAAAAAAAAAAAAAAATGTACTCTTGAGAATAAAGTCAACTTCTTTTTTTGGATTTTTAGTGTTATACTACTTATCTAATGTGGAAGTCATCTGCATTATCATAAAAGGTAATTTGTTTGAATAATAATTTTAATAAATTATTTTTTAAAAACAGAATTACTTTTTAATAACCGAATTAAATTCTATATAAATGTAGGTGCATTAATGAAACACTGGGTGGAGGGGGCGGTAGCCCCCCCTCACACAGAACTAATTATCATTTAAAACTCTTCGAAGCCTAATTTGAATTGTTTAACATAGGTTTACGTAACAGTACTCGTTATCTTACCTTTTTATCTCCAACCTGTATTAAGAGTATTAAATGTCAGGGCAAGAAAAAATCGTGTGAGGGACACACCAGATTATTCATTTTTTTTTAAAAATCATTTCAGATAAAATTGTACCGCGTTTCTATATTTTTACTATTAATTGGATTTTATTACTAAACTTAACATTTATTTACATTAAATATTAATGAGTTTTACATTTTATTTTTCGAAAATAAATAAACAACAATAATAAATGAATAAATAATGATAATCATTATATGATGTACACTTTTGTTTGCTGTACTTTATTCTCTTTCAGCAAGTTAGTTACTCAAGAGGAAGTCTAGAACTAGTTTGTGGCACTATGACCGTTTTTTGCCCACTAGGCTTAATTAGACCAGGAAATGGCTGAATGTATATTTCGGAACGTTACGAACATCTATGTCTACACCTGGATTCGGAAACGGCACTTGGCAATTGAAACTCAGAGCGTCATTTTAATTTAGGTCTTTTTTTTTTTCCCTAGCTAAAAAACACAAAATAAAAATTTAATTAAAAAAGCATTTTTTGACATTAAGTATTGCTGTTGGTGTTTAGGAATAAAACCGATTGCACTAACGTCCTGAGCTTGAGGGGGTCTTCCGTGGAGGTCTTTCTAAGAGGTCTTACCCCGTATTTAAATTTTTAACATTAAAAGCTTTTCATTGTAGAATCCTAAAAAGCATAAAGTAAAAGTTTATTCTTGAAAAAGGCATGCTATAAAGAAATGTTAGATTCAACAATAAGAAAAATATAGAGAAAAATATTTTTTCAAGAGATGAAAATTTTTATATATTTAAAAACCTTATGAGACCTTTTAAATGTATGACTTAACTAATACTGATACAAAAATTAATAACTAGGAATATTGGTCTCGAATGTTTTTGAAATATTCTAAATATTTAAAAATTTTCATCTCTTGAAAAAGTGAAATATCTGTATTTTTCTTATTGCCGAAACTTACATTTCTTTATAGCATGCCTCTCCAAGAATAAACTTTTATTTTATGCTTTTTAGGACTCCACAATTAAAAGCTTCTACTGTTAAAAAAAATGCTTTTTTACTTAAATTTTTATTTATTGACTATAATGGGCTCTTCCCACCTGACGTCAGAGGTCACATGATAGAGGAAAAACAAATAGCAGACGAAGTCTTTTTTATCTAGAGCGATTGCTGAAATAACATCTTTTCTATTCTTATTTTTGATCAATCATATTTAATCTGTGTTATTTTTTTACACATCATCATTTTTTATCCATTGTATATCATTATTTATAATCTTTTGTTTGCTGTATACATTTACAATCATAATTTAGTTTATATTTGTTATTGATATTCATGAAGAACATGTTAAATACTCTGATTTTTGGTACTTAAATAAGTGACAGTGCAATATCTTACTGCGTAAATCCATTTAGACCAGTAACTAAGTTAATTAACTTGTTGTAACACCTTTATGCGATTAAATTTAACTGAAAACGTTTTAAAATTTCAAATTATAATCCATAAACATTCCACAAGAACAAGCTATTATTTATTGCTAGATCAGTTAATGTAACAGTTACACAAAAACATACAAAAATCGATTCTTACAGGTGAAAATAAGTAAACACATAAAGTGTTATTTAAAAATTATTAAATTTACAAATAGAATTATTCTACTGTTTACAGATGCACAATGTTACTTTTATTTTATTTTATAATAAATATTAACACTTTTGTTCTTAAGATCAATATTTATTTGAATTCGATTATTCGTTTTCCTCTATCACGTGATTGAGCAGACAACGGTGGGGAGAGCCCATTGATGAATTGCTTTGCTGCGTTTTACTATGACGATGAAAACTGCTCAGAATTGAAAATGAATTTCTCAGACCCATAAAGTAAACAAAATAATTCTTGATGTTAAATTGTCAGCTCTGGTTTATTATATATTATTATGTTTATAGATTCCCTGAATATGGGGGATGTATGCTTGTTATCAGCATAATTTAAGAGCAAGCAATTGCAAGAAAGTCAAATTTAGTAATCTGAAGTTCATATGAGGTTTTCCCTTAAAAGCTTAATCAAGATTGATACGTACCGACGTTTTGCCAGTAAAAATTGGCTAAATAGTTCAGCATAAACTTTAAAATTTAAAAACAGCTTTGATTTTGTTTTTAAATAAATGTAGGTACTGAAATTAAACGGGGAATTGAGGGAATTGGTTGTCACCCCCTCGAACATAGATGGAGGTATGAAGAGATAATTTAATTCTAATAGTTTTAGACGTATAAATCTTTCTTGTTGTTGATAAAAATATTATATTTTACATAAAGATACTCTGATGAAAATATAGGCTAAAATTAAATTTGTAAAAAAAAAAAAAAAAAAAAAATAAAATAATAAAAATAAATAAATAAATAAATAAATAAAAAATGAATAAATAAATAAAAAATAAAAAAAACTTGCTTTAATAATAATAATAATAAAAAACATTAAATCATTAAATTCATTTTTTTACTTATTTTTATTTCATATTATTTCACGCGCACTTTTTATTTCCTAATTCAAATTTATTAAAAAAAACCTTTCGATATCGCTTGTAACGATACTGATTATTATTAATTTTCTTTTCGTTTTCTTTCAATAATAATAAAAATAATAAAAAGATTTTGATGAAATTCTGGCAAAAGCAGAATTTAGTTTAGGACGGAGGACTATTAGTTTTTTTTTTTTTCAAATTATAACATCGCTTTCAAATTATTCAATTATATTTTCGATAAATTTTAGATTTCGACAAATGTCCAACTATCGAAATCGACAACGCAAAAATCCCAGATTGAGACTAATAGGCCCTCAGTCCTAATAAATAAATAAAAAAATAAAATAAAATAAAGCAACAAACATTTATGTATGTAAGAACTTGATATTTGAAAATTATAATCGCTTTATTTGCGATAAAAAAGAAAGAAAGAAAGAAAAAAGAAAAAAAAGATAAAGAAAGAAGAGAAAACAATTTTACCACAAAACTGAATGCTTATATTTATCGTCAAACTTTATGTCTTGTTGAATTTTCCTGTGAGTCAACAGCAAATTTATAAAATGAAAAATCAATTTATGAATTAACGAGTTTTTCTAATGGGAGATCAATTTCATTCACACATTTGATAGTGAAAAAATTTATGGAATCTGAGCCATTAAAAATACATTTAGCTCCGAATAATCCTTCATATTTCTACTAAAAGTCAACGTAAAAATATATATCACAGCGAGAGAAAGTTCAATATCATAGAAAAAAAAATATATATAAAATTAAAAAGAAATATACATTTTAAAAAATTACCATAATATGTCACTGAGTTATTTTTAAGATTACAAATAAACTATATCTTTAATTCCGCATATTTTATCATTTTGTAAAACCTATTTGCAGTCAAATTTGTGTTACATTAAAAATTACTTTTTAAAATTACAAGATTTAAATAATTTAAGAACAATTATTAGAATTCTTAGTTGGATAATTTTTTTCATATGTGGCTGCTGCGCGAAATCTGCAAAACTCTTTATATATAAGGGTGCTTAAAAGTATTCAAATGCATTACGTTTATTGATAAATTTCTTATTGGTACATTTTAATATATTTAGACTCACTAAATATGGCAAGAAAACTATAAATATTTGTTCGCGCGGCCTCACAAAATAAATCTTTTCTATTAGATAAAATTGAGGAAAGAGTTTTATCAAATCATACCTTGAACAAGGAAATTGTTTTAAACTGATTATTACTTTTTCTTATACATACTACAGACAAAATTTTATTTGGAGTTCAATTTTTGACATTGATATTTTACTGTAAGTACAAGGTTTGAGGCGTCCTGAATACGGAAATTTAGCTTTTAGTGTTTGGTCTGTATCATCAGCATTACTTAAAAAGAAAAATATGAACGAAATTTAGCTTAGTATTTTTGTGATCATATGTGAATTCTATTTCAAAATTTTGACTAACACTGGTAAATTTCAATAGTGTGTTTAAATTTTTTTCAAATAATTTATGTATATATATAATAAAGCTTTTATATTTAATTTCATTAATTTGTTAGCATCTTCCTATTTTCCAGTTTATGTAAAATTTTACATGTGGCTATACTCTGCTTTTTTCAAGTTTTCCCTCTGGATTCCTTGATGATTTGATTTAATAAATTATTTATTTTCTCATTCAAAATGATTTTGCAGCCTCGATCGGGGCTGAAACAATATAAACTACGATTAGCTATATTGTTTTACGAAATCGATGCAGCTTTCACAGCTTTATGAAGTACATGCCCACTGAAGATTTTATACTTCAAATTTTAAGCATTTTTATCCAATTATTATTTCTGTGGTCCTTTAATTACTTTCTCCGTCATTAAGTTTAGTAAATCAAGTAAGTCATTAAGTAAGGTCCTTTTTTTATTGTTATTATTCATGTCGGCGTAAGTAATTTAAATTGTTTTTGTCTCTTATTGGTTCTTAATCTGTATCGCAACATTTTTGTGTCAGTCTTACCTATATGTTACAATCAGTTCTATTTTTGTTGTGTTGGTATTGTTTTGTATATATTAATTGCTAAATTTTAAGGTTAAATTTTATTACGATATCTATCATATATCTATATCTATATCTATATCTATATCTATATATATGTATATGTATATATTATTTTACTAACAAGCTGAAATTTTTTATGAATGTAGGTAAATAATTAGACGGGGGTCGATAGCTCTTCCAGAGATAATTTTTATCAAACCATTTTTAAATTAGCAGGGTAAGAGAAAATAGCGTGAGTGACACACCAGATTTGTTTTGTTAACTGCATTTATTATCAGCTCATGAAAACGTATATATATATATATAACTAAGTAGATGTAGTTATATTGATGCTATTTTTATTGTATATTAATTTAATTTCTGTCAAATATTTTCACAAAATGTAAATTAGTGCAAATTTGTCAGTTAAGTAAAATTCATTCCCTTCAAATTACCTCAAATATTCGATGATTGAAACTACCACTCACAAAGTACTTAACAACTTGAAGCTTGTTTTCGAAACTAGGGGGGAACCATGTGCGTGCTATACTCATAAATAATATATGAAATTCACAATATATATATTTCTACTTGTAAATTGTTTAATGACACTTATGGTTTACGTCAACGTTCTATGAATACGGATCCATTTAGAAATTAACTAGTATTTTAAAAATTAGATATACATTTATAAACATTTTTTAATGACTGATATTTAGTTTTAGTATATTTTTTATTTAAACTAAATACTATGCTATTTTAACTTATATGAAAAGCAAACTTTAAATTTATATAAGAATTTAAATACAGCAACATGAAATAGGCGTTCTTAATACTGCTAAACAATTGTTTTGAATTATTGTTTTCAAAACTTAGAAAATCTTCATAATTAAAAAGGAAAGCCTTTTAATAATTTAAAATTTAACACATTCCACAACTACAAACTATTTAAAAATTATTTTTTTTCCAATTTTATGTGCATTTTTAGAACTTACAATAGAATGATTATAAATTTCATAGTTTTAAATTTACTCAAAAAAAAAAAAAAAAAAAAAAAGAAGAAGAAGGAGAAGGAGAAGAAGCTTTATTATTATAAAGAAACCTGTTGTTTCAAATTTGGACATTTTAATTTTTACAGAAACATATAGAAACATATATATATATATATATATTCCTATTAAGCGATGATCAATATTACACTTTAAGCAGGCTTAGAAATATAGTTTTAATGGTAGTTGTAAGTTAGTGCTAATTTCTTCATGTTAAAATAATAATATATAAATGCGTGAATTTTCAGTTGAATAATTAACAAATATTTGTCCGGTAAATTTCTTATTGAGATAAGATATCATTAACACCTTATTTATCACGAAAAGTTGAGTTTACACTTTTATTTCCTTTATATTGTAGCGTTTTAAGCTTACAAAAATTCATCACTCAGTTAGTGAATTAATATATATATATATATATTTACACTAATAAATAAGTCTAGATTATATAAAATTGGGAAGTAAAAACCAGGCGTTTAGAGTTCACAAAAATGGGATGATTTTTAAGACTGTCCTGGCGACTCTTTCCTTAACACAGGAGGAATCCAATTGTATCTTTTCTCTTCTCTCTTAAAAATTACAGTTCGGATCTAGGAGAAAAGAACATCTGGAGGATTTCTCTTTGTCACCACGAGGGGAATTCTTTTTGGAAGCGGTTTATTTTTTAAAAGTTTATATACCTCCGGCCACCAAGGAAACTGTAACTTTCCTTTATTGTTTATTTAACATCTTCATAGTTGCAACATGTGATGCAATCTGTTTCTTATGTGTTGAAAGACAGGAAGTTTTTGTATTACACAGACGCCTGGTGCCTCATTGCATTTCTCACACACGGGAAAGTCTAGTGGGGATGTACATTTCTTCACAATATCAACTTAAAAAATATATCATAGCCGTAAACTACTACGAAGCATGGGAGTCATTTACTTCTGTGAAGGATCAAAGTTGTGATAACATGTCTCCGGACTACCACACTGTGTAAATCCCAGATAGTCTCTAAATACCCAATATAAGTAGATTTGGTGCGAAGTATACCTTCTCAACTGTTAATTAGTGTGCCATTTCTTTAATAATTGAAAAATGGAGTGCCTGCAGTAAATAAATAACAAATGTATTAACTCTTTACACATAAGAACGTTATGTAATTTAAATACAATCTTTTAGTGTTCTGATATGTAAAAGTAAGTAAACGACGGACCATATAGTAATAGAATTACTTTTATTTTTACTTCTTGAGTGGGAGAAAGTTGACGCTTACCGGCCAACGTATTTTTCTCTACCGCTGAATTTTTACATTGCCTCACTAGAGGGCGTATCAAAAAGGGCTTACATGATGCCACAGAATATTTAGTAATTATGGGAGTGAGAAATACTTAACAGGTGTGAAAGAATTGTTAAAAGAAGCTCACTGGACATGAATATGGGCTGGGTTCATCATATAATGAAACATTTATTCTTGATTTTTTTTTCTCAGTATTTTGAGTTCGTCAGTCACAACTGAAGATCAGTCAGAGTGTTTTTTATCAGGAACACTGTTCGCCTGATATTAAACATGTTGAAAAGATTTTGAACTGAAATTTTAATCATTGCTTTACTGTACACCTCAATTATCTATCTATAAATGAGCATGAAGCTGATTTTTTCGCACGTGGAAAACGTATTATAGTATGAACCTCATTTTAATTTTGTCAGATAGTTCCACGTTACATATGTAAACAATACACGACTATTACAGCTCAGTGCTAACGTCAGATTATAAGATGGTAGAATAGGTATGCTTATCATGCGACAATGGGAAAATAGCGCAACACGTGAGATAGGCATTTTCTTAACTTTTCAAAAGGTCGTCATAAATGCTTCAGAACAATGTGCAAAAATATGTTTATTCTACGAGACTAATGCATGTATGTTGGGATAAAAACGAGACTACAAATTCTTATATATTTTAAAAGGCAGGCTGTTTTTTGATGTTTTATTTTATTTTACTTTATTTTTGACACATTTAGGTTATAAATAAGGTAAACAAAAAAAAAAAAAACTTTTCTCGATTCACTGAATAATGTTTGTTCATATATTTCAAGCATAAATTCTATGAAAGTATTCTAAACTTTTCAACAGATGCAAATAAACATAAAAAATAAAAATAAATAAAAGAGTGCATTACCTGATATTTCCCAAGCAAAATGCACCGATTCTTAAAATTTTCTTACAATTGCTATTGTAAAAGTTAAAAAAAAAAATGAAAAAAGAAAGTAACAAAACTAGTCTAGAATATCATGTACTTTTTCTGATACGCATCATTCATAAACAGAAATAAAATACGAATTTTCAGAGCTTATAAAATGAAATATGTAAACAACACAGAACAAAACATTCATTTTTTGAAGGTCACGTAATTATATAGATGCAAGCTTTTTCTTTATTTTATCCAAATATATGGCAGTGAAAGTGTTGTTTTAAGGAAAAAAATTTCGGAATTGAGTTTTTGTTATATTTAAACGGTTTGAGGTTCCCTTGATCGGAAAAAACAGATTTTAATCGATTCTATGTGTGTGTGTGTCTGCTATCAGCATATCTCAAGAACTAATAGTAGCTAAAAATCAGTATTCTATATCTGTATACTATACGGATTATACACTAAACTTTTCGTTAAAATCAAGCCAATGGTTCAAGTACAGGGACATCCAAGAGGATTCAAATACATTATGTCTATGGCTGAAATTTTTGGTAGGTGCTGGTTAACATGTATTGGTAGCATTAAACAAAATTAAACAAACATAATATAAGTATATTTCGTGTAAAATATGGTAGGAAAATCCTTTACCAGTCGTTTACAGGGCTACCCAAATTAATTAGAATATAGTGGTACTTTACTTGTAAATTGCTGGATGTGCTTTTTAGGTTGTGCTGTGTGTTACTGACATATAGGGCTATATTTAAGTTCATAATATGGTGTGCAAGTATTTTTTAGACATATAGAGTTACCAAAAATTAAATTGAATGTAATTGGTGAATGAGTTTTACTATATATTACCATCTCTCTCTTTCTTGAAAAATTCCTCATATTTAAAAATTAATACCTCATGCCCATGCATACATTCATGCTCATGCATTTTATTTAAGTTGAATTTTTAACGTTTTTTCTTTCCATAATTACACATTTTGAGGTTTCCTGGATACTACAGTCAAGTTTTTAACGGTTGATTTTCGTGCATGTCTGTTACCATCGCAACTTTAAAATAATAATAATAATAATAATAATAATAATTACATTGTATTTTGAAATTCATATGATGTTGCTACTTAAAAAAAAATATTTAAGATTGATCACGATTGATAAGCTTGATGGATGTTTGCAGCTTGAAGTTATCTGAATAACTTGGAACAAACTTTTAAGTGTAGTAACAGCCTTTAATTAAATACACATGTAGATAATACATTCAGACAGGGATTGAGGGGTAGTTAACCCCATCATACAGAATTATTCATCAAATAAAACTATTAGTAAAATTTGTTTGAATTCTTTCTAATGTAAGTTTGTATGAAATACTTGTTATATTACTTATTAAACTGCCATCTATCTTTAAAGTATTGAAATGCAGGGTAAGAGAAAATCGTCACACTAGATTATATTATTTTAAGAATAGAAAAAAAAAAGATGTATTTATTTATTTTATTTTATCTTATTTTTTAACACATAAGTTAAATAATGCTTTTACTTAGCATATGCATAAGGAAAATATATATATATATATATATATATATATATAAACAGAATTTGAAACTGAATACCTTATTGAGCTTTAATAGCAATTTTGTAACATAATATATAGCAAGGAAAAAATTTACTTTCATTTTATTTCTTTTAAATTTATCTTAATTTTACTTAAACCTAATAAATAAAAAACAACAAAAATAATGTTAAGTATATTTTTGTTTTCCTTATATTCTTTGTTATATTTCAAAGAATTTATAATAATCATAATAATCTGTTTCAAAGCAAGTTAAACGATAAATTTGTATCATAAAAAACCGCTGAATTTTTTTATTTATTCATCTATGTATTAATTTGAAACATGTTTTTGTCTGTCTCCATTATATTGAGAGAGAGAACTACTTGGTGTAAAAATTTAGTTCAGGTGTCTAATAAAAGGTCTTTGTCTGTAGATGTGCTATGAAAAGAGAGAAAAAAAAAAAAAAAGTCGAAAGGTCTCCCCCCCGGGGGGTAAACGGGTTAAAAACACGTTTACGAGCTTAACTAAGCTCCAAATTACTTCACGGTGAAGAAATTGTACATATGGGGACTAGAGTCGAATATTAAAAAATCACTTTCTGCGAATTTGGAATTTCGATTTTAAAGGGGGGAAAAAGGGGCAAAGTAGATTTGGAGGGGGGGAAAGGGGGGAAATTAGTTTGAGAGGGAAATCCATTCTAGACCCACACATGTAGCACCTCATTTTAAAGGTCTTGAAAATTCATGTTGCTTGGACATGTTTGTATACAATGTAGGGCGCCCCCTGGTGCTGAAAAATGGAACTAGGTGATTTTGCAGTAGGCCCTATTATGTTACAGCTTATTTTAAAGGTCTTGGTATTTCCTGACCATTGGTGATGTTCGTACAGAACACACTGTGCCCCCTGGTGGTGGAAAGTGCAACTAAAGGATTTTGCAGTTGACACCACCATGTGACACCTTATTTGAAAGGTCTTGGAAATTCAAGACGATTGGTGATAAAGGTCTTAAAATTTCACGTTGATTGGGAATGTTTGTATACAATATAGTGCGCCACCTGGTGGTTAAAAATGGAACTAGGTGATTTTACAGTAGACCCTATCATGTTACACCTTATTTTAAAGGTGTTGGTATTTCCTGACCGTTGGTGTTGTTCGTATAGAATACGCTGTGTCCCCTGGCGGTGGAAAGTGCAACTAATAGATTTTGCAGTTGACACCACCATGTGACACTTTATATGAAAGGTCTTGGAAATTCAAGGCAATTGGTGATGTTCGTATACAACATACTGCGCCCCCTGGTGGAGGAAAGTGGATTTTGCTGCGCGTGCGTAGCATGCCTGCTATACGGTGCCGAAGCCACAGGCAGCGGTAACACGAGCCAGAGGTTCGTTCGGTTCAAGATTAATTTTTGAGAATTTTTTCATGTTATTAATGGGCTGCATATACGACAGGCACCGGGTCACAAGCCCGAGTTTCGATCTGTTTGAGGTAATTTTTTTTTGTTACAGATGATTATTTTTTTTATGATGCTTTCATTTAAAAATAGAAATTCAAACAAAATCGAATTAAAGATATAAAACCATACAAATTTAAGGTATTTTTGGGAATATTCTTTATCTTATTAGCAACCGGTGTATGCGCTGCCGAAGGCACCGGGGTCACAAGGCAGAGTTTCGTTCGGTTCGAGGTAATTTTTTTGTTATAGCTGATTATTCTTTTGCGATGTTTTTATTTAAAAATAGAAATTCAAACAAAATCGAGTTAAAGATATAAAACCATATAAATTTAAGGTTCATTTAAGGTTATTAACATAGGCCCGAACAACGCCGGTCGGGTCAGCTAACATGTAGTATTTAACGGAATAAAAAATAAAAGATAGCAACTGTTTATTTGGAGTCAGTTTGACGTCACATTGACAGTACTTTGTAGAAAGTGATGTCATATATAGTGTTTCTATTTATAAGTATTTTTCCGAATTTCTTTTTTTTAAGTGAAATGTCGTGAATTATATTACATATTTTAACTTGAAATACATTTATAATGATGCGATGATTTTTGAAACATTACAGTCAATAAAGTGATCGTCGAATTCGACGGGTTTCAGCTAGTTTTATTTTATTTTATTTTATTTTTATCTTTTGCACATGGGTCCTTCTATAACTACTCCCCCTAATTTCGTTTGGATATGGATGGAATTTTGGTATTAGATTATACTTAAGAATCCGCAAACGTTTTCTGAAGACCAAAATACACCACATATAATTACTATTCAATCACTTCAGTGCATTTGTCTTAATTCTCTGCATAATTTTACTGTTAATAGATTCTATCTATGTTTTAATACTTCTGATTTAAAAATTGTTTCAACCTTTCAAATGAATTTTTTCGTGTTTCTTCTATAAAGGTGTATGCTGGAGAGAGTTTTAAAAACTTTGGGAAGCCGTAAAGTACTTGATGTTTAGTATTCCTAAAAACTGAAATATTCAAATTTTGAGACTGGAAGACTGATATGGTATAGCTCTGCTGTGTCTTTCAAATTATAAAGTATGTGGTCAGTAGATTTTACATTATTAAGATATGAAATATTTGAAAGATGTAATATAAAAATGTCTGTTAAGAAGTGGTTTGAAAAGTGGCCTGCAAAAGATCTATACAACAAAATTCAATTATTTTTAGTAGTATAAAAATGATTGCACATACTATCGATTTTAAAGGAACTGTCTGTAAAAAAATGTCAACTTATGAATAAATGCCTTGGATCATTTTATTTTATTATTTATTTAAATAACAGGACATGGCTTAATTTGTTTTAAATTAACTTGTAAAAGACCTTAGTAATATTACTTTATTATCTATTTAAAAATATAAAAATATGTGTTGGTTTAAATGTTTAAGAATTTCCAAATATATTTAAATTCTAAAAGTACATCAAAATTTTCTGATTGATTAGGTTCATAGTATAAATTTTTAAAAATAAAATTTATTCTCTTTTGCATGTGAAACATCCAGCTAATGCACGTAGTTCAAAAATGAATTCTCTGAAAATTTTAAAAAGATTTCTTACAAATGCAGATAAACTCATAAATAAATATGAAACATACATATATTACTAGTACGTTTCGAGAAAAATAAGTGCATTCAAAAGTTTTTAGCTATGCAAAGTTTTCTCACATAGAAAAACTTCTTGCAAAATTTTTATGAAAATATATATGCATATCAATGTACATGATGGAATGAAATGTCATACATTTATAGAATTCCATAAAATACATTATTCATAGATAAGGGAAAGAGAACTTACAATAACACTTAAAAAAATATATATATATCAGATGTAAACAACTTCCTTCACCTAAAAGATGAAATCCGCGCATTGTATTATGTATTGAATAAGCATAAAGAAATATGATGGTAACTTAGACTGGAAAATCATGTTTATTAACAAGATATATATATATATATATATATATATATATATATATATATATATATATATATATATATATATATGTACATTTATAAATCTCTAAACAAGCTAAATAGAGATATTTTGAAAATAAAAAACCTATTACTCTTTAGAAAAAGTATAAAAGGGAATCTAAAATTATATTATTTTCATGAAACGATTCCATCAAAATAACACACTTATATTTTATTATATACTTAATAATATACTTAATTTATTGATAGCTTAAGCAGGGATTTTAATCCCCCCCCCCCCAAAAAAAAAAAAAAATGCTAATTTTTTTTTTTTTTTTCAGAATAATTACTAAAAACTCAAATAAAATATTATTTATGCCATATCATTATGTATTTTATTTTTTTTTAACAGATAGATATACAATTCAGGGAATCATTGTCTTATTTGTTACTTACCACTAAGCAGTTCTTAATTATTTCTTAATTTTACATATAAACATATTTACGTAAATATGTGTCTGTGGGTGTGAGAGAGAGAGATTGGCCTGTTTCATAATGAGATACACATGTCCTGGGTCTGTTGTGAGGAGATTCATTTCTGAGGGAATCTGAGTACATCAACCCCTATTGAATACATACTATATATACAGTAATGAATACAAATATACATATATATGATAATATAATATATATATATGAGAAACCTCAAAAATATACATATTGAAATACACATTCAATACTTGCCATGCATACAATTCACTTTATTAGAATTTTCTTGTGTAATCTTGTAAGCTAATTTTTAATTGTAAACATACTATTTTCCATGGAAGTAAACGTGTTAAAATGCGCTAAATAAGACCTCCATAGAAAATACGACTGCAGATGTTTAAAGTATACTTTAATTAAAAAGTGGGTAAGTTATTTAATCCTGCTTTAGATTCCTTTAATCTGAAACAATAGTAAAAATATTGTATTGTTCCTAAAATATTTTTATGTTAAATTAAAAGAAAACATATTTGGAACTTTTCTTAGAAAAACTATCTTTTTTTCTTGTAAAATTTTACACGAAAAAGTTTTAGAAATCTTTGAAATTAATTTATAGTGTAGTTCGAATAAATCAAAAATAAATGTATAAGAAATAAGAAAATATCGCCTCATATAAAGAAAACCCACAAATTATCTCATGTTTCACAAACACTTTTAGTTTTTTTGTTTTCTTGAAATAAGAAAAACAAATACTTTTTCAGAAAATAAAGGAAAGTTAAATTTATGACCTTTATCTAAAAGAAAAGATAGTAGACAAGAAACATCTAAAAAAAAAAAAAAAAAAAAAAAAATCTGAACTATCGTATTTTTGAAAGGAAAATAAAAACAATCATCCGTCCCGTTAGTAAGTTATTGTCATAGAATAATAATAGAGGAAGAAGGAGCACGCCAATAGTCTTAATGCTTACAAACCCCTTCTTGTGAAATGCCAGCGAAAGCTACTTTTGCTTCTCTCAATATTGAAGTTTGTTAATAAAGGCTTGTTAATAATCGCTGTTTTTTGTGGCAACAATACAGCTTATGTAGAAACCTTATGCTCCTTCTTCCTTTATTATTATTCTATGGTTATTGTTGAGTTTTTTTTTTTCTTTAAGGGAAAGATTTTTTTTATTTGTGAGATCGTTTGCGCCCAACATCTTCACTAATTCACTGGAAAATGATAGTCATCATGTGAAGTAAACATTTATAATTTTATGAGTCGTTTTCTAATACTTTATTTAGCTTAATATACATTTTGAGAACGAGATTAAAAAATGACTTTTTGCATGCAAAAAATAACTCAATTCGTTACGTATAGATAAGATGTAAAATTTAGGTACTAAAAGATGCGCTCAATTTTTATTTTTAGTAGTTAGTAAATCATATATGTATTAAAAAAAAAAAAAAAAAAAAAAAAAAGTAAGCGACATTTGCAAATTGCACTACTTAATGTAGAGTAATGCGTATTTTCTTCAGTTTTAAAAGTGTATTTATTTTTAACAGATTTCAAAATGTTTGATTGTTTGTTGTATGAAATAATAGCTAGAATATTGTATAGCTATTTATTGTACTTAAGTATTAAGGAAAATAGTGTCTCATACTCGTATATGAATTCACTACTGTACGAAACCAACAATCACATCAGCTCAAGTAGAAAGGAATATCAATGTTTTAATAATAATTTTTTTTTTTTTTTTTAAATCAAAATCGAAAAATATTCTGCCCAACAAAATACAACATTTATTCTGTTAAACAGGGGGGGGGGGGCAGAAACTTCTGACACATCTTATATTTTAATATAAAATCAACTAAATTGTATTGTAGAGTGTGGTTTGCACTACAATGATTCTGTTTATGGAAAGTTTGATTTAAGAAAAAAGAAAAAAGAAAAGTTCAAAATTTAGCTGAGAAATAGCACTGTACATTGTATTTTATTTATATAGTGTTTCTTGCACTTTTGCTATAGCTACTTCAATTCCAATAGTTATCTTTTCTTTTTTTATTCTTGTGAGACTATATAAAGAACAAAGTGTATGTTTTTTTCTGCAGCATTAACATATTGAAACTCGGATAATGTTTATAATTCAGTCTGGGTCAGGTTCTCGATATTTGTTCTGTCCTGTCAAGTTTATGACATCATTAACTGTTGTTAGGGCTACAAAAAAAGGGAAAATTATACCCTAAAAAGAAGACCAAAATTGTGTTGAGATGTCACAATATCATCCTTAAGGTAATTCATAAACCATCGTCGATAATTTACTGCACAGCTTAAAAAGGGCGATAACATACTGAAATTAAATTAGCTAGACTATCTACATTACTCCAGCGACTTTTTTTTTTTTTTTTTTTTTTTTTTTACAAGGAGATTCTAATTTATAGTCATTTTTTTTAGATCCGATAGAAAAAAATCTGAAGGGATTCCACTCGACTTTCCAAAAATTAAAAAAATAACGCATGTTTAAATAATTTAAACAAGAGGCATTTTTCAATAAACTAAAGGAAAATCACAGCAGCTTATTTATATATTTCTCTGTAAGTTATACGTCGTTTAATCGATCGTAATATTTCCAAATTCTTTTGTGAATCCCTGTAAAAAATCTATAAATGGTATCAATACCAAATCTTTATGTGTTCTTTATGTTTCGAAATAAAACACAATCTTCCTCAAAGTGGTAACTGACCGACTATTTTGGAGGTATCTTGGACATTTCCGTAAACAGCATTTCAAGATGATAATGCACCTTACTACACGGCGTCCATGGTAAGTCTATTCACTTTTAATAATTTCAATAATTTTTTAGAAAGGATAAAAAGGATAATACATGAGGTTTATAATTGTACTTATAATTTCATTAAAACTTATAAGTACTACAATCTGAAGTAATAAATAATGAATAAATATCACACTGTTGAATTTTGCAAGGATTTTGCGTGTATGTCTTTTATAATAAAAACAATTTTATAAACACAAAAAAATAAAGGTGTTACTCAATGTATACTTTAAACTTTTGTAACAATTCTTGAAAGATTTCTATAAGATTGCAATGCATGTTTTATTTAATTTACATTATTTGTTAATTATTGGCATTTATATATGTATAAAGAAATTTAAAGGTGTTTAGATCTCTTTAAAGTCATTTGACATGCAGTGTTTTTATATAAAATTTTATGTCAATTTGTATTAATAAGATATTTAAATTTGTTGATTGTGTATGGTAATAAAATTAGTTAATTAATTTTGAAATTATGATGCCCATTGTTATACTTGTGAAACTTTTATAATTGAATGTAAACATATTCTTTCACTGATAATCTGACACATCTCGTAAACGTTTCACTGAAAAGGGTAAAAAGGATCTTTACGTTGTCACATTCTTCTTAATTTTGCCACAAACTTCTTAAAAATATCTTTTGAGATTTTAATCCTTTCTGTTACTGTCATTAGAAAATGAATTTTCAAAGACTAAGCTGATTAAGGTCTTAATTAGTTTTGGCATTTAAGATAAAGTTAGAAAGTATTTTTTAGTGAATAATAATAATAGAAAAAAAAAATTACAATCTGACAGTTGAGAAGATTCGTCAATATAGAAATTTAAAAATTATCAAAGAAATAGATAATTATTTTACAGTTATATGTTTTTGTTCCATGTAAATTAATATTAATAACTTTATCGCATTTATCGTATTTATGATATAATTTTACAGTTCAAATTTATTATAACTTGCATGACTATGAATTAAATTTCGTCAGTTTACATATGTTTCGTAAGTATTCATTTAAACACTCTCTGATTTTAGCTCTTAATTATATATTGAAGGTTTTTTAAATAAAAACATCTGGGATAAGACTTCGAATAGACTTCGAATTTCCCTAGTTATATGCAAAAATAAATAAATAAATAAAAATGAAATCCTCCAATGTAAAAATCCATTACGGCACTTAAACATTTTAACTTTTGGATGTAGACCTATACTAAAGTTAAAAAAAAAAAAAAAAAAAAAAAAAAAAAAACTAGTTGGCATAGGTGGACTCTGCTCAGTTCCCCATCATATTTATGTTCTCAGAAATTTCTAGTGCGAGACATATTACTAGTGGATCTGCAGATCAGGAGCCTCAACGTCCTATTTGCATCAGACATTATTCAATAGGTCATTTTTATTTATTCCTTATTATATAATAGTATATATTGATTCGATCGACTTATTACCAATATCAAATACATTCAAACCCCGTTGTATCTCTCTTTGTATACCTATTTGTATATGATATAAAGTGTTACGAAATTGTAAATAATTGCATTTATTTTTGTATAAATTCTTTCAAGGAGGTTTAGTAAGTTGATAAAATGCTAATTTTGTGCCTTTATAGTCGTTTTAGCGTTAAAATAGCCAAATTTTCCTTTAAAAACGCATTAAAAAGCTCCTATAAGGGAAGAAATAAATTTGGCGCCAAATTTGGCGACTATTTCCCTCCTTGGCGATTTTTTTGGCGATCTTGGCGAGAAAATCCTTATTAGAGATATACCAAATATGGAAGCTCTAATCTCATTGGCTGATGTGATACGAGAATTTTCCAGAACAGTCTGTTTTCGATAAAAAAATTATAAAAGGAGCATTATTTTCGCCAAGGCGGTCAGTCTCAGATCTATATCAGTTTCGTCAAATGCTTGCTCAATGGGCTCATGAATATGTGTACCAAATTGCAAGTCAATAGCGTTATTTTGGGGGCCGCTATGGCGGTACATACAAATTCTTCCCATAGGCCGTAATGGTAAAAAAAACTTTGGCGTGTCCCTGTACACGAACTTACAAATGGAATGGACACCGAAAACTATACAGCTAATTTCGTGGGCATCATGAACATGTGTACAAAATTTCAAGTCAATAGCGTGTTTTTTGCGGCCGCTATCGCATGACAGACAGACAGACAGACGGAATCCAAAATCCTTTTGAGTCTCAGCAGAGGGCCTCCATTCACATTTCGGCAAAAATTGGAAGTCAATAGCTTGATTTTTGCGGTGGCTATCGCGGTACATACAGATTCTTCCCATAGGCCGTAATCATACAAAATCTTTGGCGTGTCCCTGTACACGAACTACAAATGGAATACACACCTAAAACTATACAGCTGATTCAGTTGGGCTCATGAACACGTGTACCAAATTGCAAGTCAATAGCGTGATTTTTGTGGCCGCTATCGCGGTACATACAAATTCCTCCCATAGGCCGTAATGATAAGAAAAACTTTGGCGTGTCCCTGTACACAAATTACAAATGGAATACACACCCAAAACTATACAGCAGATTTCGCGGGGCACATGAACACGTGCACCAAATTGCAAGTCAATAGCGTGATTTTTGTGGCCGCTATCGTGATACATATAAATTTCTCCCATAGGCCGTAATGATAAGAAAAACTTTGGCGTGTCCCTGTATACGAACTACAAATGGAATACATACCAAAAACTATACAGCTGATTTCGTGGGGCTCATGAACATGTGTACCAAATTTCAAGTAAATAGCGCTTTTTTGGCGGCCGCTATCGCGCGACAGACAGACAGACAGACACAGCCCAAAACCGTTTTGAGTCTCAACAGAGGGCCTCCACTGACGTTTCGGCAACTAGTGGATCTGCAGATCAGGAGCCTCAACGTCCTATTTGCATCAGACATTTTTCAATAGGTCATTTTTATTTATTCCTCATTATATAATAGTATATATTGATTCGATCGACTTATTACCATAATAAGATACATTCCTGAAAAGTGTTACGGAATTGTAAATAATTGAATTTATTTTTGTATAAATTTTTTCAAAGAGGCTTAGTAAGTCGATAAAATGCTAATTTTGTGCATTTCTAGTCGTTTTAGCGTTGAAATAGCCTTATTTTCCGTTAAAAACGCATTAAAAAGCACCATACACGGGAAGAAATAGATTTGGCGCCAAATTTGGCGACTGTTTCCCTCCTTGGCGATTTTTTTGGCGACCTTTCTTCATTGCAAAGTAATGATATTAAAATGCGTTTTAACGGAATTCAAACCATATGCCGTAATGTTAAGAATTTTGGCGTGTCCCTGTACACAGTTTATAAAATATATAGCAATAAAAATTATACACCTACTTATATGCAAAGCTGGAACGTGTGCGCAAATTTGCAAGTCAATCTAAGGATTTTTGCGGCCTCTATTGCGGTACATACAAATTCTTCCCATAGGCCGTAGGGATAAGAAAAATTTTGGCGTGTCCCTGTACACGAACAACAAATGGAATACACACCTAACACTATACAGCTAATTCCGTTGGCTCATGAATATGTGTACAAAATTGCAAGTCAATAATAGCGTTATTTTTGGGGCCGCTATCGCGGTACATAAAAATTCTTCCCATAGGCCGTAATGATAAAAAAAAAAAGCATTTGCACTCCGGGAGTGCCGACAGAAGTGAAAACGTGAACAATTACGTGTGTATTTCTTGAATCGTAAGGAAATATTTTATTATGCAGGAAATAATTTTAAATGAAGTGTTTTTTTATTCATTAATATAAACTACTACTATAAAAATTATATTACAATTTCATTTAATGCGCTAGAGACAGTGTCCAGAGATGAGAGAAGTCGTGTACAGCCGCACCAGATTGTAAAAACGTGCGAAAAATGGCGGATTTAGCCTTTCTCACTGTTTTGTGAGGTCTAACTGAAACGTTGCCGGCTGCAATCTTTAAGAGACAGTGTCCGGAGATGAGAGAAGTCATGTACAGCCACATCAGATTGTAAAAACGTGAGAAAAATGGCAGCTTTAGCCTTTCTCACTGTTTTGTGAGGTCTAACTGCAACGATTCCGGCTGCAATCTTTAAGAGACAATGTCCGGAGATGAGAGAAGTCGTGTAGAGCCGCACGAGATTGCAAAAACGTGAGAAAAATGGCGGCTTTGGCCTTTCTCACTGTTTTGTGAGGTCTAACTGCAACGTTTCCGGCTGCAATCTTTGAGAGACAGTGTCCGTAGATGAGAGAAGTCGTGTAGAGCCGCACCAGATTGTAAAAACATGAGATAAATGGCAGCTTTGGCCTTTCTCTCGGTTTTGTGAGGTCTAAGTGCAATAGAGACAGTGCCCGGAGATGAGAGAAGTCGTGTAGAGCCGCACCAGATTTTAAAACAATATACAGTATATAATTATTAACACATCACATTAGCAAGTTAATTGTATGATACATTATTTGTATCACACAAGGATGGAAAGCGTCAGCTGACGATGACGCGAGTTCAAAGATTTTTGTTCACCCAAAAGTGCTCAACGTGCCTAAAGAAGTTTTCACTTCAAAAACTTTGGCGTGTCCCTGTACGCGAACTACAAATGGAATGCACACCCAAAACTATACAGCTAATTTCGTAGGGATCATGAACACGTGTACAAAATTTCAAGTCAATAGCGTGATTTTTGCGGCCGCTATCGCACGACAGACAGACAGACAGACGAACGGACAGATGGAACCCAAAATCCTTTTGAGTCTCAACAGAGGGGCCTCCACTGACGGTTCGGCGAAAATTGGAAGTCAATAGCTTGATTTTTGCGGTGGCTATCGCGGTACATACAAATTCCTCCCATAGGCCGTAATAATAAGAAAAACTTTTGCGTGTCCCTGTACACGAATTACAAATGGAATACGCACCAAAAACTATACAGCTGATTTCGTGGGGCACATGAACACGTGTATCAAATTGCTAGTCAATAGCGTGATTTTTGTGGCCGCTATCGCGATACATACAAATTCCTCCCGTAGACCGTAATGATAAGAAAAACTTTGGCGTGTCCCTGTATACGAACTACAAATGGAATACACACCAAAAACTATACAGCTGATTTCGTGGGGCTCATGAACATGTGTACCAAATTTCAAGTCAATAGCGCTATTTTTGCGGCCGCTATCGCGCGACAGACAGACAGACAGATACACAGACACAGCCCAAAACCATTTTGAGTCTCAACAGAGGGCCTCCACTGACGTTTCGGCAATAAAGTTAAAAGAAATCAATTTGACCAAAGCTTCATACAGTGACAGAATGAAATCCCCGCCTAATAGGCTATCCACCGTTCACTTCGATATATTTATCTTATTCTAATCTATTAATTTATTTTATCGGGGTCAATTCCGTTGTTTAGTTTTCATGCTACTACTCGTATTTCCAATGCAATAATCCTCAAATTCATATTTATATGAAAAATTTACAATTTCGCTATGTTGATAAAATCGTAAATTACGAATAATTTACGAAATTTTCCTATTAGAATATTTGTATTCAATCATGTTCAAACAAATATCATAAACGTAATTTTGAAGTTGTCTAACGTATTTAGGATCCTCAAAATGGAAGTTTATGCTCAATTTTGCTTTATTCTGACATGTTAAATAAATCGTAAATTCCAAATAACATAAGAATTTTTTAAATTGGAAAAATCATAGTCTATGATATTCATGCCAGTATCCTAAATATTATTTCGAAAGTGGTTTGACATCTTTACGATGAAAATATCCCTCAAGATTGACGTTTATGTGAAATTTTGCTCTATTCAGCCATGTTAAGAAATTCGTAAATTTCCAATAACTTACGAAATCTTTATATTGGAAAATTCATAGTCATTAATATTCATGCCAGTGTCCTTAATAATGTTTCAAAAGTAGTCTGACATCTTTACGATGAAAATATCTCTCAAAATTGACGGTCATGTGAAATTTTCCCCTATACTGCCATGTTAAGAAATTCGTAAATTTCCAGTAACTTGCGAAATTTTCAAAGTAGCATATTTATAGTTACTGATGTTCATTCCGGCATCAAAACTGATATTTTAAAACTGGTCTGACATTTTTACAGTAAAAAGTTTTCATTTAATGCACGTTTAAGTGATTTTTTGTCCTATTCTCCCATGTTAAGAAAATCGTAAATTTCGAATAACTTACGAAGTTATTACTTACAAACTTTGAATAAACACCATAAAATGCAATAAACTCGCAACAATTGTTTCGGGTCGAAAAAACACACGACCCTTCATCAGGCGAACAAAGTAAGCACGAGTGCTGCAGTCAAAGCGGCAACGCACAAAATCGTTTAAAATGAAAAGAAAAAGTTTATAAAGTAGAAACTAAATATAGCTACTGGTGTGAGTAGAATTGTATAAAAAAAACAAGAAAATAAATAAATGAGTGAGATTAAACATATAACAATCTAAGGATAACAAAAATTAAACTAAAATCTAAGTTACGTGAGTAATTTCCAAGCATCAGAGAAGAAAGGAGTGGAAGAAATATCATTAACAAGATTTTTCGAATTTTTAAATATGTAAAATGCTTCATGAATATCCAAATGGGAGGAGCAGACAGGAGATGAAATTATGTTAGTTTTGGAAAAATCAAAACGATGACCTTGAGACCAGCAGTGGGAAGCAATAGAAGATTTGGTAATCTCTTCATTACGAACATTCCGACGGTGCTCATTTATTCTGTATTTCAAACGCCTCCTAGTTTGACCAATATAACCTAAGTTGCAGGACGAACACGGAATTAAATAAATTCCAGAACGGTTTTCGGTGGGAATGGGATCCTTAAGAGAAGATAATTTTATTTTATTGACGGGTTTGTAAATAACTTTGAAACCAAACGGTGAAAGAATTTTAGAGATTTTAAAAGAGAGTGAAGAATAAAAAGGTAAAACAACTGGGATGAGACTGTGATCGTTTAATTTGGGAGCAGAAGGTTTAGGATTCTTAAATTTATATAGAGCTTTATCGATGATAGATGGGTTATAGCCACGAGAGTGGGCAAGAGATTTTAAATAATTAATTTCTTTCGAAAGATTAGACGGATCAGAACAAATGTGTAAGGCACGGTAAACATAAGTGTAAAAAGCAGACATTTTTTGTTGAGGGGCGTGGTTAGAGAGAGCATGCGGCGGCAAAGAGACTGAGAATGGTTTTCTAAAAACAGTAGTTGAGAAACAATCCTTTTCTTTATTCACAAGAACGTCAAGGAAGGGCAAAGAGCAATCCTGTTCAACCTCAAAAGTGAATTGAATGCATGGGTCAATCGAATTGACCAAAGAAAGTAAATTGGACAAATCGACGTCAGGGGAGACAAGAACGAAAGTGTCATCCACATATCTAAACCAGTGAGGAAATTTATATACACCGAAGAGTTTTTCTTCAAAATAGTGCATATAGATGTCGCAAAGTAAAGGAGAGAGAGGACTACCCATGGCCATACCATCATTTTGGGAATAATAAGTACCATTAAAAATGAAGGCAGTTTGCCTGATACACAAATGAACTAAATTTACAAGCTCCTCAATTTCAATAGAAGAATAATGGAATTCACGTAGTCTTCTCTCTAAACAAACCAGAGCACCTTGAACCGGAACATTTGTAAAAAGTGACTTTACATCTAAAGAAATCATAGTATAATTAGACGGAGAGATGCATTTAATTTTGTCCACAAAATCATATGAGTTTTTTACAGTATGAAGATTAGTAGAAGTTAGATGAGAAAGAGAGTTTGAAAGAAATCGAGCAAGATTATAAGAAGCCGTACCAATATTAGATACAATAGGTCGAAAGCAGAGAGTGGGTTTATGAATTTTCGGAAGTGCATAGAAACGAGCACAATTAGCAGTAGAAGGAATTACCATGCGTTTGGTATAATCATTAAGAATAACGGAATTTTTAACGTGGTGTTTGACTTGATCAAGATGATCATTAGAAGGATCTTTTTTAAGTTTCGAATATGGACCTGAGGTAAGCAAGGACTCAACATGGGAAATATAATCCGATTTGTTAAGTAGAACAGTTTGTCCCCCTTTATCAGATCTTGTGACAATTAAATCGGGGGCGGAGTTTAATTCAGAGAGGGCGGATTTTTGAGAAGGAGTAAGGTTAGACTTTTGTGGATGATTATTGGAGGAAATAATGTTAGATAAAATGAAACGAAGAGATTCTAACTGGCCTGGAGAAATTTTACTATTTTTAAAGGAATTTTCAATCGGAGCGATCAAATCCGGAATGGAGGGTCTCGAAGTACGCGCAAAATTCAGACCCAAACTGAGCACGTCGCGTTGAGTATTAGTCAGAACGTGCGAAGAGAGATTAACAACAGTATTCTGAGCAAGAGGAGAAACGGGAGAAGTAAAGGAATTACTTTTAATAAGATAATTAAATTTCTTATTTAAGTTAGTTTGATGCCTAGAAGACTGAAACGCAACGTATGCGAAATTTCTTTTTTCAAAAGAAGAGAAATCATGAACAGAATTGCTAAGAGACAGGTGTAAAGTATATAATTCAGACTCAATAGACGAGAGAGACTGTCGTATATCCTGAATAATAGCCCTAAGAATGGCAAATTTACTCCTATTTAAAGCATTTTTAATGCGAAGAGAAGCAGGAAGATTGTACTTAATGTCTATGAACTTAGGAATTATCCGAGCACGCTTACATCTAAGAAGAAAATTTAAATGATTGAGATAGCGAGAACGTTTCAAACGAAGATGTTTGAAACGATTAATCTCTGAAGAACTCATGCTAAAAACATATACAGAAACAAGAGTCAAAACTTAAAGAAGGCGGAGTTTAAACAAAAAGAATGGGGGGGGGGCGTTAAAATACAAAATTGTAATTAATCAAATAGAAAAATCGATAAAATAAAAATATAAAATGACAGTCTCAAAAAATGAGAAAAAATTAGCAAAAATTAACAAATAAAACAAGTCAAAACTTAAAGAAGGCAAAGTTTAAACGAAAAAAGGGGGGGGAGGAGTTTAAAGATACAAAACAGTAAATACAAAATACAAAAAAAGTAACTAAACAATTAGAAAGGCCTCGACAAAAAATATGAAATTAGAGGCTCAAAAATCAGAAGAAATTAGCAAAAATTAACAATTAAACAAGTAAAAACTTAAAGAAGGCGGAGTTTAAAAAACAAAAATAAAAAGGGGGGAGTTTTAAAAACAAAAATGTAATAATTAATTAGAAAACAATCGATAAAATAAAAATATGTAATGAGAGGCTCAAAAATGGGAAGAAATGAGCATAAATTAGCAATTAAACAACTCGAAACTTAAAGAAGGCGGAGTTAAAACGAATAAAAGGGGGAGGAGTAAAGGGAGATAAAGAAATAATTGAACAAGTGGAACACAAACGGTAAAATGAAAATATGAAATGAGAGGCTCAAAATCGAGAAGAAAATAGCATAAATTAACAAATAACAACAATAAAAAGAAATAGGAGACACTCGCAAAATTACTTACTCGATGCTAAAAGCCCAAAATAGCAACAAATTTAATAAAGAAGCATCACAAAACTGGCGTTGTAAAAATTATTACTTACAAACTTTGAATAAACACCATAAAATGCAATAAACTCGCAACAATTGTTTCGGGTCGAAAAAACACACGACCCTTCATCAGGCGAACAAAGTAAGCACGAGTGCTGCAGTCAAAGCGGCAACGCACAAAATCGTTTAAAATGAAAAGAAAAGTTCTTGCCAGTGTCGAAAGTAATATTTTATAACTGATCTGACCTCTCTGCGACAATTTGTTCTTGAGATATCGTGTACACAGACTAACAAACTAACGGACTGACCCACTAACAGACTAACAGACTAACAGACTAACAGACACCCTACAGACAGACACCATAGAAATTTTGTCATTTTCGGATTCCTCACACCTGAAAACGTGTAGAAAAGTCAAAAAACCGAGGTCGAAATTTTTCACGATTACCTAAGTTCCCCATACCTATAGTATGATGGGGAACTAAAAATAGAGTGATATTTTTAAATATTAATTTTCCAAAAGTGAAACAAATCTAATCTTTTTATTAAGGTCTCTCCTTCCCTATACGTTTAATTTTTAGAACATTAAACTTATCTTAACGAACGTAACACCAAAAAATTCATTTCTCTGTCAAAAGAATTGACAAAAATATATAATTCTAAACTTCGGAAATTTTTTTATTTATTTATTTATTTTGATGAGTTTCGATAAAAAATTGGTTAAAAAATTAATTAGTATTATTTTTTTTTTAATAAAGAATATGCAGAAAGAATTCTTTTACGGTGAAGATGGTTTGATCATAAACGATGGTTGCATTTATGTAAAATAGACACTCTGATAGATTAATACAATCATATCGTTCACCGTGGCAGAAGATAAAATTTTTGAATTCGACTTTTTAATAAGTTGCGGAAAAAAAAGTCAAATAATTCAATCTCTATATCTAGAGCTCTGTTAAATAATGCATATCTGATTTACAGTAATACAATAAGTTTTGATCTGTATACTCTAAAGTATGAAAATACAATATCAGATAAAGCTAGGAGAGTCTAAGCATAATTCAACAAAATGATACATACAATCGAAATAGTAACTTTTTGCTAAACTTGTGGCTTTTGCGTTTCTGCAAACGCCATCTTAACTTAAATACTTAGATTACTAAGAAAACCAGAGACTTTTATTGAACAACAAATAAAAGTTTATTGAACCAGATTAATGGGAGGGCGGCCTGGAAAAGAGCTCTTAGCTCAGTCAGCGTATTACTAAATCAAAAATATACAAATCAACAATTTAGTTATCTTAACTATCTCACCACAGCAGATAGTCGACGGTGTAGAGACGGTCGCACTCGTACTCCAATACTACGGCTTCACTATGGGACAGAGGATTCCCTTCTGTCCCAGCTTGAACTTTCCGAAAACTAGTAGACACTCACCAACACTCAACACTACTTAACTTCACGCCACTAAATCTCCACTACTCTACTTTTCAATATCTGTCAAACTAAAATTCATCACAACCACTATAATATCCTCCAACATCCACTCTATCTACTAAAACCATCTCTATTTTTATACTTCTTCCTACACCCTCCTTTCACTACATTTCAATCCGTACTTTTAAAAATCACTTCTAATTTAACTAATATTCAAAATCTAAATTTTTTAATGCAGCACCCTGCAGACACAAAACTACTCCGACCTCAACCGTCACCGAGTCACTGGCGACGGAGTGATTTTAACCGTCCCCACTTCCTACCTTGCTGGATCCAGCTTAATTAAAACAACTGTGGTGACGTTCTGACGTCTCAACCTCACAGTACCCCTCCAAGAAAAAAAATTTAGTCGGGAAAATCCCCAGCGGATTTGAACGAGTAAATTTAAAGAGCCTCATTCCATCTCTAACTATCTCAAATCTCTGAAGTGTGAGTGCAGCCGTCACTTAAATTTTAACCGGGTGAGAAAAACTTAAAAAAAAATTTTGCTAAGTCCCTGAGCGAAAACTCGGGGACGCAAAAAAAATTAATTTAAAATTTTAAATAAAAGGCGTACATTTACCCCGAGAACTCCGGGACTCTGACTGAGCTAAAACCAGGCTTACAGTAGGATGTACAGGTACACACGTCTCCCTGTTAGGCCAGGGAGGCAAAATATTAAATTCAAACTTGATCATGCGTGTCTTTACATAGTAAGTCGCTTGGGACAAATGCGACATTTAAAGTTTGTTATAGAATAATTGTTCTTTTTAAAGAAAAACATGAGAAAATCTTTATTAGTAGGTGTGTACTGGCTGGACTGGTATCTGGAGCTTTACGTCTGCAAGAGAGATGACTAAACGAAGAATAGGATGAACTTTCTTCATACTAGAGCAGACGTCGGAATGTGCAGGCTGTTCACATCCGGGAAAAAGAACTTTTTGACATCAAATTAAGAGATCTTTCACTTTAGATAAAAATAGTTTTAACATCAGATTAAGAGAATAGTCCATCAGAGTGTGTCTGAAATGGGAAAAACTTTTACAGTATGCATAGTAAAAAAAATAGTTAGAATTCATCTCTGGAAGAAACTGAGACATGTTCGTCTCTATTAGCATAATAGATAGGTTACATACCGAAATATTTCTCCCTCCTTAGCTAAAGCATAAGCGGAAAAAACTGAGCAGTTAGTCTTTTTAATGTTATATGGTTAAACACGCTTTTTATGCTTATAGCTAAAAAAAACAGTTTTTTTCCCCTCTAAAAGTACATACAGATAAACTTTTAGACAAATATTCAAAAGTTTTACAAATACAAATATGCAGTTTATAAATACATCATTTATAGAAAGACAAAAGAAAAAGGGGGGGGAATTTACAAAGGGGTCAAAAAAACAGTTTATATTACCAGCTCTCTGCAGGAGATGGCTACAAGGTAAAAGACTTAATACATACATAAAATAGATATTTAAGAGAGAACAAAAATGTTGACATTGAAGCAGAACATTAATTTTGATTTGAAAGTTCATGGCTAAGTTAAATTTTGTATTTTTAGTTTGGGAAAGTCCATAACTTTCGTAAGAGTTCTTAAAATATAAAGTCCCAAAAAGGCTTCAAGGTACGTCGAACATTTTGTACAGCTCTGACAGAAATGCACTTGTAATAGAAAAAAAAAATAGAGAACGGTATCACCTGATGTGAATTTGAAGCTGTAACTTCAGCAAGGTTAGAGGTCTTGGTGAATGTTCTCGATGTACTCGTCAGCTAGGCCACAGGGTTGCAGGCTTTCAGACCGGGGTCTAGGGCTATCCCAAAAGGCTTGTACAAAGGCTTGCTCGGCAGGTGATTCATATGGCTGAGCCTGTTGTCGGAGTCTGGCTTGACGCCGGGTATTGAATCGGTGGTGTAAAGAGAACTCGTCTTTGCCGATCGAGTCAGGAGCTGCTAGGAATTTCTCCATGTGCCGTCCGCTAGCTGATGAAGAGGGTGGAGGTCTTTTCCGAACCCTTGCCTTTCTCTTAGGTCGAAACGAGTCGGTGTGCACTGAATCTGGAACTGCTAGTACCTTCTGTGGGCGATATGTTCCAGAGGACTTTGAGGAGGGGGCTTGTGGCCTTTTTAAATATTTATTCCAAGCTTTTTCTTTTTAATCTGCGGTATAAAAGAGCTATTAGTAAAAGAATAGTCGCGTTTGCGACCAGTTTGCCTAGGAAATTTCACATTAGAATGGTTTGATGACCCACTACGAGCTCGCTTTTGTGCGACGGGTCTGCTAACACTAGATCGATCAGTGGCAGTGCCCTGAACAGATTGTTCGGGTGTTGTAGGAGTAGGTAGTTTATCAGCTGTACAAGAATCAGGAGCACTAGGCTGGGAAGTGAGGTTAGGCGTAAAGACGGACTGTTCGTCAGGTGGGTTTGAACCCTGCACGCTATCACTATCAAGAGTTTCAGCATATGATTGAGTGCGCTCTTTAAAAATGCGTATCTGACCAACATTAATGGTCGTTGGGGTGCCGTTAAAATCAATTGTCAAATTATTATTTTCTATCTTTAAAACAGAGAAAGGCCCAATGAATTTTGGCCCAAATTTAGCTACTTCAGAATCTTTTTTAGAGCTAAGAAAATGTGATTCTAGGAGTATTTTATCTCCCACTTTTACTTCTAAAATTCTACGTTTAAGGTTATAATATACAGCTTGTTGCTCTTGAGCTTTTCTCAAATTTCTCTGAACTTCTGGTAGCAATTCTTCAATATTTCGCGTAATAAATTGAGATGCGTTTTTCTGTACTAATACCAGTTTTTGAAAGGGGGTCAGAATCTTTCTGCCCAAAAACAATTCAGCGGGAGTTTTTCCTGTTGCATCACTTACCGCTGTACAAATTGCATAGCCAAAATGATAGAGAAACTGATCCCAATTTTCATGATTTTGACCAATGAACGTCGCAATCATATTAATTAAAGTTCTATTGACACGTTCGGCCTGATTAGCTTGCGGCCGATATGGAACCGTGAAGACATGTTTAATTTCGAGTGTATCGCAAAGTGCCTTAAAAACATTACTTATAAATTGAGGACCATGGTCCGTTACAATTTGAAGGGGGGCGCCGTAACGAGAAATATAATTATTAAAGAAGGCAGTGGCCACTGCTTGTGCCGAGGCTTTACGTAAAGGCACAAATTCAACCCATTTACTAAAATAATCCACCATAACTAACACATAACGAAATCTATTTGGTTTAGAGAGGGGGTAAGGACCGATTAAGTCGAGTCCAAGAATTTGATTTGGAAAATCAACTTTAATAGGAATTAATTTATCGGCCGGCTTTACATTTTTATAATTATATTGCTGGCACAAGCGACAACTCGAAACATATTCATTAACAAACTTCCTCATTTTAGGAAAGTAACAGGCATCTTTGAGCTTTTTATAAGTTTTTCTAATGCCAAAGTGCCCCGAAATTGGAGAGTCATGAAACTCAAATAGGATGGCTTGAATAAGAGATTGGGGAATTACAACTCGTAATTCGCCATAAGATGATAATAATTTTGAATAAAAAAGCAAGTCATCGATTAAAGAAAAAGATTGGGACCAGTTTAAGGCAATGGCTGATTCAATTAATGAAACTGACTCAGGATCTTCTAAATACTTATAGATTAATCCAAATTCGGGATCATTTTTTTGTTCTCGGATTAATTGATCTCTTGAATTTAACACAGATGCTGGCATAAGCGCTAAAGCTACTTTTTCCTGATCAGATACGAATTTATTGTTTAAGGTAGGTACTAGATTTGTAGAAGCACATTGGTTTACTTGTTCACTTTCAATTTCCTTTACACGAGTTTCAGTCCCGTCTGCTAATATTTCGGATTGAACCGGTTCAGCCTTTAAATGCGAATGATGAATATATGAGGCTTTAACAGTAGAATTTAACTGATCATTTTTTTCATTTAAAGCAAGGGATTGATTTGTAAGATTAGATGCAATCTTATTTTCTTGAGTTTGAGTAGTACGTGAAAGAACGTCAGCTACGATATTGTCAGAACCAGGCCGGTGTTCGATGTTTATAATAAAGTTAGATAACTTAAGAGTCCATCAAATCATGCGAGGGGAGAGGTTCTTTCCAGTTGTTAACCGAGTTAATGCCGCATGATCCGTAACAACTGTTACTGGAAGTTGCGTAAAATATAAACGAAATTTTTGCAGTCCCCAAAGCACTGCTAAACATTCACGTTCAGTTACTGGATAATTTCTTTCTGCAGCGTTAAGCGTACGGGACGCATATGCTATTGGGCGGCCTTCTTGGCTTAAAACGGCACCAATGCCGTACGAAGAAGCATCAGTAGCTACTTGAAATTTAATATTATAATTAGGATGAGCTAGTACAGGAGGAGCGCTAAGTATAGTTTTTAACTTATCAAATGCTTCTTGTGCTTCATTTGACCAGTGAAATTTAACTCTTTTCCTTTTGAGTTTAAAGAGGGGCTCGCATATGTGAGCAAAATTAGGTATAAATTTCCCATACCAAGCACACATGCCTAGAAATCTTGAAACTTGTTTGGAAGTTGTAGGAGGGGGCATGTTTAAAACTGGCTGAACTTTTTCATTATCTACAGAAATACCCGCAGGCGTTATTTTGACGCCTAGGTACTTAATTTCCTGTCGTGCAAAATGGCACTTAGAGGAATTTAAAGTTAATCCTGCATTTTGCAGTAGAGTAAAAACAGTTTTTAAATGATCTAAATGCTCATCGTAAGATGAGGACGTGATTATTATATCATCGAGATAAACATGTACAAATTTATTCAAAACAGGTTTAAGAATAGTTTCCGTAGCTATTTGGAATGTTGCCACAGCCCCTGAACATCCGAAAGGCATTCGTTTAAAACCAAACGTGCCATTTTTAGTTATAAACGCTGTTTTTGATATATCAGCGGGTTTCATTGCAATTTGAAAATAACCCAATGTCAGATCGAGAGTAGACATAAAATTTGTCGTTGTTATATGTGCTAACAAATCATCAATTATAGGCAAGAGATACTGAGGATATTGTGTAATAGAATTTAGCCTACGATAATCGATTGCAAATCTCCATGCCTCAGGGTCAGTAACAGTTTTACCATTTTTCTTACGACATAAAACAACAGGTGATGCGTAAGGAGAAGTTACAGGCATAATAATATCATTTTGCAACATTTTATCAATATGCCAATTTATAATATCTTGTTTGGCTTGATCATAACGATAAGGCTTACTAAAGACTGGTTTATTAGTTCCAGTGTCAATTTCATGGCAAACAACATGGGTTAAGCCAGGTGTCTCAGAAAATAACTGTTTAAACGGATTAAGAAAATTAACAAAATCAATTTTTTCAATATGAGTGAGGGCACTTTCCTCTAAATTAACAATTAACTCTGTCGGCTCGACAGGTTTAGAATTTAACTTAGAATCATCAATATGTGAAGATTTATTGGCAAAATTTATTTCAACATTATTTTCTTTCATAAAGTCTAACCCTATAATGCAGGGATGCTGAAGATTGTCGATGACGTAAAAAGGCCAATTAACACTTAAATTATGAATTTTAACATTTTGCCTTGAGCCGTTGTAATATTTAAATTTGTCCGCTTTAAAGGTTTAAAGTCAAAATACTTTTTATAAGTTTCATATGCTAGAAAGGAGCGTTCAGCACCAGTGTCCCAATAAGTAGGTATGAATATATCATGAATTATTGCATTCAAATTAGGAAGGTCCACCGGACTGATTCAAATTGTATCTAAACATATGGAGGTGGTTGAGTTATTCAGTGGCTGTTGACCCTCCTCACAAGAGCCACTTACTCGTTTAACTGACGACTCTGGTTATTACTAGAGTTACGAAAATTTCTGTTATTTCTATCAGCTCGAGAAAAGTTTTGAGACTGATTTTGATTAGAACGATCGTTCCGAGAATTTTGAAAGTTATTACGCCTTGGCTGCGGCGATTGCCGTTCTTGATGATAGCGATTGAAATTTTGAGGGGGGGGGGAATTTTCACGCCTAGAATTTTGCATATTTACATTACCCCGTTGGCGATTAAAGGTGTTTTCCGCCCTTGGAGGGTGTCGTTCTTGATATTTAGCTAAGTTTTGAAACAGACTGTCGTAAGAGGTGACAGGTTTCAGATCAAGGTAATCCTGAATAGGAATAGTCAAAAGCGGGGTTATAATTTCCATTGCAGCGGCAAAAGATAAAACTAAATCCAGCTGCTTTATAATGTCGAATTTACGTAATAAAAAGGTGGTAGGTTTGTCATAAAACGACATCTTTGTCGTATAAAGTTCTTGACGGAGTTTGGTTTTATCCACAATAGAAGAGAATGAATTTTTAATTTTGAGCTTCAAATCCTCATACGTAGGATTTTGGCCTAGAGCTCTAGAGGCAATGGTGTCATACCAGATTTTAGCATCTCCTTTTAAGGAGTATCTTAATAAATTAAATTTATCATCCTCGTCAATTTTACATATATCAAAATACTGTTCAAGATCTTCAAAAAATTTAAGTACATTGTTTGAGCCAGTAAAATAAACACGAGTGGGGGGGGATGTCAAACTGAGTTGGGCGCCACTGTGGCGTTTGTGTTTCTGCAAACGCCATCTTAACTTAAATACTTAGATTACTAAGAAAACCAGAGACTTTAATTGAACAACAAATAAAAGTTTATTGAACCAGATTAATGGGAGGGCGGCCTGGAAAATAGCTCTTAGCTCAGTCAGCGTATTACTAAATCAAAAATATACAAATCAACAATTTAGTTATCTTAAATATCTCACCACAGCAGATAGTCGACGGTGTAGAGACGGTCGCACTCGTACTCCAATACTACGGCTTCACTATGGGACAGAGGATTACCTTCTGTCCCAGCTTGAACTTTCCGAAAACTAGTAGACACTCACCAACACTCAACACTACTTAACTTCACGCCACTAAATCTCCACTACTCTACTTTTCAATATCTGTCAAACTAAGATTCATCACAACCACTATAATATCCTCCGACATCCACTATACGATCCTCCAACATCCACTCTATCTACTAAAACCATCTCTATTTTTATACTTCTTCCTACACCCTCCTTTCACTACATTTCAATCAGTACTTTTAAAAATCACTTCTAATTTAACTAATATTCAAAATCTAAGTCTTTTAATGCAGCACCCTGCAGACACAAAACTACTCCGACCTCAACCGTCACCGAGTCACTGGCGACGGAGTGATTTTAACCGTCCCCACTTCCTACCTTGCTGGATCCAGCTTAATTAAAACAACTGTGGTGACGTTCTGACGTCTCAACCTCACAAACTATTGCTGAATAACTTTGAATTCATTCATTTTCTATGCATATCCATTACTATTTTGTTATTATGCTACAATTTAAACCAACAGCTGAAATGAAACTGTAAGAGCTATTTTGCGCAATCTCTCCTTACTAACAGGGTAGGCGTGATTGCGTTTATGGGTAGGAGAGATTGCTTTTAATTATAACTACAATTAAATCCTTAACAATAATAATTGCACTAAAATGACATTGTTGTAAGGTTTTTTTTTATAAACGGATAATTTTGTTTTAGGAGAGGATATTTCTGTTTAGAGAAAAAAAAATATATACATATTTAAAAACATATATTTTAATAAATCAGAAGAAGAAGAAAAAAAAATCAGATAAGATTACAAATTAACATTAAATAATTACATAATATGTTTAACTTAAAATCAGTATGTATTTTTTTCAGTTTGAATGGTTTCTTGTTTGCTGACCTAATCAACCATTGTCTACAAATTTTGCACTTATTTTTGTAAATGGCGCAGCTTTCGTGAAACCACCTGCCACAAATTAACCCATTCGAGACGGATTACATGTGGGCATTTCCGAGCCAAAAAGATGTGTATAGCACATCGTGTGTCCAGTGGTATATGACTGATTCCGCCTACTCTTAAGCCTAGAATTCGCTCACTGTTTATTATTTATCAAAGTTATTTTCTCAAAATCTTCTGCATAAAAATGCTCAAAATATAAAACCTAATTTTCACTTGGTTTGAAATATTCTCGTTTCAACTTTAAAAACATTTATGTAAATGACATTTATTTTGCTTTACATAAATTTAGATGATTATAGTCTGTAAAAAAAAAAAAAATTGAGAAAGCTGATATTTTTTGTTTGTATTCAGTTTTATTACTTATGTTTAAGCAGTCGACGGCATCCCAAAACTTGAGCATCATACTAGAAATTATAACAAAAGTAAACAGATATACATTAATATAAAATAGTTTGCTATAAATTTCCCATAGACTAACATTGGTGATCAAGAAGTAAATGCTACCAAAGATGCGGCTTTTTTCGATCGTTTCCACTCCTGAATAACGTCCAATTTTGGATTCTGGGCACGGTTTCCAAAAAGATCCGCCATCTCGAATGAGTTAAAAATGTCTAGTCACTTGTCGAAGTTGTCTTTTGGTACAGTTCCAGATATTCAACAAATTAATCCTCATTGTCTTGACCGCACTACTAAGCTAAATAATCTCTCCTCGTATAGAATTTTGTGGAATCATTGTCCAATATCTACTAAGTAGCCAATGCTCAGACTTTCCCCTCCTGGTAGGAGAGATTTATTTCCATTCCGGTAGGAGCCTTTTATTCAATAATTTATTCAATTCGCTCTTATAGAGAACTTTTGGTGTTCGTACCTTTACTCTAGGTTAGTAGCTTATAAGAAATATTTTAGTTTAGAAATATTTTGTACAACTGACATTCCACAGAAATTCTTAGAAAGTGGTATGAAAAGTCACACATTTGTTTTTGAAAACAAGACAAAATAACCACGTGTTATTTTAGACGATTTGAACAATAAACAGAAACATTCAATATTCCACTATTGCTAGTGTACAACTATCTGGACGTGCAGCTCTCGAACATAATCCCTTTCCTTCGAGATTCTTTATGCACAATTTCTCCTACTGCACGATCTCTCCCAGATTTACCATACGTTTTTTTTTCATCTTAAAAATAAAAGGCATATTGTATAATTAAACAGGTTCATACGTATTAATCAGTGGCGTCATGGGAATGACATTTTTTGTCATCCCTATACTGGTGGCTTGGATGGATGGTTGGGTTTTACGTCGCACTAGTGCAGCGCAGATGGGCAATTGGCGACGGTCTGGGACACACCCCTAGAGATGGTCCGGAGACATGCCATCACAATTTTGATCCTCCACGGAAGGGATGGCTCTCCCGCTTCGGTGACCCCCAGAGGTATAATTTTTGATGGGAACATGGAGGGCATTGCGGCCACGACAGATTTTATGTGCACCCCCTATACTGGTGTCTTGAAAAAGTTTCTTATCATGAAGAACTCAGTTACCTGATCGATTGTTGAAATGTCGTCATAAGTACATTATTTCTCGAAATAGGTGAATGAGCCAATAAGATAAAGTATTCCATGATAATGTACTGTTTTTAAACATCCGCATTAATTAGGCCTAAAACGCCATTCACGAAATGCCACTGGTATACCACGATAGGCCACGCAGATAATTTAATGATTAAAAGTAAAATTTCATTTTGTTTTATGGTGTAAAAACAAAACCTTTACTAGTCAAAACTAACATGAGAAATATTCATGATTTTAATACTATTATCGAAGTACGCACTGTTAAAAATGGTTTCTCAAAAATGAGCAAAATTTTCTCAAAATAGCTCCGAAATAAAATATACTTAAATTTGAAAATCCCATGTACTCATTTTTGAGTATATTGACATGCTCAAAAATGGGGTTGACCACTAAGAATCCCAATATTCCCATTTTGGAGCATGTCAATATGCTCAAGATGAGTACATGGGTTTTCAAATTTATGTATATATTGTTTCGGAGCTATTTTGAGGCAATTTTGCTCATTTTTGAGAAACCATTTTTAACAGTGCAATAATAAAAAATAACTTAGTCAAAATAATAATAAAAATTAAGTAAAAACCATTGTGAAATTGTATGTACAGGGCTGAAAAGTGCGGATTTTGTTACCAAAATATCAAAATTAAAACTAAGTAAAAATTGTTTCTGATCGAAACAATTGCTACTCTACACTGCATTCAAACTTACATTTCAATCACCTTGGCGTACTTTATTATTATGATTTAAAAGAAATATTTCATTGTGCTGTATTTTATGGCGTTAGTTTACAAAGATTTTATTCTTTATCAACGGATAAATGTAATATAGGGAATGGCAATTGTAGCATCTGGGGATAGTAACTTATGATACTTCGTTTAGATCATATATTCATTACTGTTTCATATTCATTTATGTCACATATTCATTATTGTGTGAGTAAAAAGTTCATGAATCTGTGAAAAAAATAACTGGAAGAAGGTTTCGTGAAGATACAATCGAGGAGAAAGATCAGTATTTCTTGTGTTATGTGATATCTCAAAATTTTACAAAGTAATTTTTGCATTCGACCAGCGATGGCTCCATTGACTCACACTCGTCTACCCTATATAAAAACTAAAACAGAGGGATTTGTATCGAGGGTCAGCCGCTTCCCTTGCAGGCATTCACATTTCATGACATACTTGCATATCTCACCTGATTTTGATTACCCGTCCAAATATTTCAAGAGAAATTTCTATTTCATTCCTTCGTTATCTGTGTACACATTGTAATCCAACGATATGATGTATGACCCGATCTTCGAATGCTACGACTGGCAATCCCCTTGAACTTTGTTGTAATTATAAATCACGTGAAAAATAGAGATTTTTGATAAATTACTCTTTTTTTTTTCCTTGTACAAAAATGACCAAATCAATATTTTGTTTTTCGTTCTTTGTAAAAAATGGGGATTCCTACTGTTCTATTTGAAATGAAAAATCGCTGTTTTTAAATTCAAAATCTTTAAAACTTCAGTTACCCCTCACATAATATCTCGTAACTTTACGACGTAATAACTATATTAGATCTATAACGTGCGTGCCTTTATTGTCTCATCACAGTCTTCTTCATATAAAAACTAAACCATGGGGATTTTATGTTGAAGTTTTATCACTTCCTCTGCAAGTATTTCTGCAAACGCATTACTTACATTATTTCGATTTTTCTCTACAAATATCTCAATAGAAATCCCCATTCCATTTACTTATTATACTTGTTTTCTGGGTATTTGCATATTTTGAAAGATATAACATACATAATGATTCCTGAACGCTTCGACTGACAATCCCCTTGATGGTGTTTGCAATTAATAACCAAGTGATAAACAGAGATTTTTAATGGATTGACCGAATATATATATATATATTTAAGTGGAGAGTCGCGAAACCAAAGTTTCCCTTTTAGTTCTTGGAAAAAATTAATTCGGCCAAATCACGAATGATCTGTAGTATAATTTGTAAAATTTATTATTCAAATCAAGTAACAGATTTCGCAAAACTTTTAATTATTACTAAAACAGTCAAAGTCATTTACGTTGTATAATCATTTGTTATGACAGTTTGTTTGATTCCATTATTTTTAATTTCATATCATACTTTACTTTTAAATTTTGAAATAATTTCTACGTTGAAAGAAAAAAAAAACTTTTATTCTTTCTACTTACTAATAGCAAAAAAATTAACAGATATCCATGGAGATATCATATATTATTACATAACCATTGTAATTCTGAGAAGATGCCAAAAAAAAAAAAACTTTATTAGCACATAATTTATAATTTATTCAAAATAGTATTATACAGGTATTGTATGACAAAGTAATTACTTTCAGTTGAACTTCTTTTTCTCTTTTTGTAGTATAGTTATAAAATAATTGATCGGTTAAAAAATTAATTAAATAGTTAGTCACTTTTGAATGACATATAGACACTTTGTAAACGTTAATTTTTTTTTTCTTTTGGCTGACGAAAATTAAAGCAAAATTCAATAAAAACAAAAACTATTATGCAATAAAGTTAACTTAATTTATTCAAATAATAAACCTGTCTAATGAAAACACTTAATCATAATGATGGATTCTTGTAATAAAAACTATATAACATTAATTTTTTTGTCTCAATATGAAGCAGAAAAATACACACATTTTATTTGCATGAGTACATAATAATATATCATTAATGTCTTTTCACCTTATTTCTAAAAGGAAATATAAAATTGTTTTTAAAGATAAGTTAAAAAATTTCGATGAAAATTATTCCTTTTTTGTTCTAAATTTCAAACGTAGCAAACATGATAAAAAAAAGAACAATATATTAAAAAACAATTCTTTTTTCGATTAACATTTCATCATAGTAGCATGATAAAAAGGCGAAATGAATGATTAATAAGTAAATAAATAAAAAAAATAAAATAAATAAATAAATAAAATGACAATAATAATATTGCTTTTCCCAACAAATACAGTTGGAGAGATTTATTTAATATGAAACAATGAAAAATAAAGAAATTGCTTTAGTAAGTTAAACAATGTAAGTTTTGACTTTCAGAATTTATTCGAAATCACTGGAAATGTTTACAGAAGGTTTTTCGGAAGTCTCTAGCATGCAATAACTACAATTCAAAGACCGTTGAATAACTGAAAACTCATTAACTATTTAAAAGCTCGAAATTAAATAAACATTATTTCTTTTATATTTACCATAAACAGGCCTCTTTTAGTTTTTGACTACTATATCTCCAAAACAGGAAGTCACAGAAAGACCAAAAATGAGGTGCAAAAATAGATGTTGTAACACACCTTTATACCAGTTTGCAATTTTCTACGAGTTATTCGAGATACACACCCACATACGTACATACATATGTACAGACGTCACGAAAAATTGCGCAAAATCGCAAATAACTCGAAAACGGAAGCTCGTGTCAAGTCCAAAGTTAGAAGTGTATTACTTTATTACATAGCATGGCTTACCACACGTAGACATTATACATTTAATTAATTTTAACGATTAAAAATTTACCTACGGCTGTATTCACCAATAACTTCAACTCCCGGTTGGACACAAAAACTTAAAAAGCGGATAAAATCAGGGTGCCACTTTTCAGCAAAATGTGTACCGTTGCTTCTGCCATCTAGCGACATTGTTACTTTCAGCTTTTTTCATTGTTACTTTCAGCGTACAATTTTTCGCCGCACCTAAAAACAGTTTATTTAGATCAGTTGTATATTCATTAAGCTAATAAATTTTAATACTGCGAGCAGGTTTACTATTATACATTAACCTCAGTCTGATGCCAAACTTTAGTCATGAGAACTGAAAAATCACAGACGGCAAATGCAAAAGAAAGAAAAATAATTAATTCTTTTTCAAGGAAATTTTTCAGAAACTGATCAAAAGTACGTTAGCTATTAAACTTTGATTTACGCAGAAAATAAGAATGGCTACTTGGTATTCTTTTAAAACCGAAATGAAAGAATGACATTACGATTACAGCAAGATTTTTTTTTCCACTTACTTTTTATTTTATTTTATTGAGGGAGAAAGGATTCAGCAGTTAATTAAAGACTATCATTGTATACACGAGTATATTATTACATAAAACGTTAAAATAGATTTGAATTTAGTTAAATGTTTTTTTAATATGGGATTTCTACATCACATATTTCACAGAACTGCTCCAGATCATCGTATAGCAAAGACTCAATTACATTCGCTCTCTCCCTCATCTTATTGAACAATCTCAACGTTTCACCCTGGATTACTTGCATCATAATTAAATGTTGTACAGCACCCTGTATTAATTTTTGAAAATATTCATCCTTGATATTTTTGAAAAGTTTCCTCAATAAAAGCATCCTGATAACTGCAATAGATTATTTTTAAAATGTTTCTAGTTAACAATTCCTTGGGAATTTTCTCCATTATAAACGTTCACTGCGTCAAAAAACTTCATAAAACAATGAAAGATTTTTTTTAATCAATTGACACCTTTTCTATTAATAATTTGTAGAAAGCAACACATCGGTCATTCGCAAATCGAACCCACGACCAACGCTTTATCAACTTAGTGTTCTAACCAACTCAGTTAAGGAGTTACGTAAAAGCTTCTTCCATTAACATTAAAGGGCAGGCGCCTTGTTTTTTAGCGTGACACCAAAACAGGATGACATAAATCCAATTTCAATAAAAAGATTCTATAAAAAGTCCCTTGTGGTAGCCCTAAATATTATTTAGTTTTGTAAATTTCTCATTATGTATAATCACACCATTGTCTTTAGAAACTATGCAACAGAAAATGAATGTAAAATAAAATTGAAAAAAATAAATAAAGAGTTAAAAATATTTATAATAAAAACTTCCTTATTATTGCCTTATATTCTTCTTTATCCCATGATGCTCCAATATCTAAAATTGAATTTTATTCTTCAAATCAAATCAAATTTAATCAAATAATATGTAGTGTTTTTTATTGAAAATCCTACAGAAAAATTATCTAGAGTAATAAAATAACTACGACAGTAAAGTTCTTTATTTGTTTTAATTTTATTTACTTATAAAACTAAGAAAATATTTTATATGCTTAAGTGAATCTATAAACATTGAATTGTATGGCAAGTAAATAAATTGAATAAAATAATTTAATGAACTGATTTCAAGTGCAATGAAGCGGAATCACTATCCGAAATTTCATTACAGTCTGGAGTTCTTTTGCTTCGTTAACATCGACTGACAAAGCGGAATTACCATTAATTAATTGAAATCTATATTTATTGCTTTCAAAATACTTTTCATCGTAATGTTAATTTTTGTTCTATTTGCGTAAAACATTGCATTAAAAAAAAAAAAAAAAAAGTTGTTTTATTAACAAGTTTGTAATGTATATTTATTTTTCAAGAAATTTATTTAAAAAAAAAAAAAAAAAAAGAAAAAGAAAAAGAAAAAAGGAAAGAAAGAAAAAAGAAAGTGCTATTATGTTATTTTTATAGTTCTAAGTTTACTCTTCACATGTTTTTATAATATTAAAATTATTATATCCATAAATTTCCCATTTTAATGTGTTCAAGTTTTAGTCTGAAATTGAGAACTGAAAATTCCACGTATGCATTCATTTTTTTTTTTTTTATTTTTTTTTTTATAATGGAGTAGTCGGCTATTTTTTTTTTTTTTTTTTTTTTTTACCAACTAAATGAAAAATATCAGAGCCGGGAATAGAACACAGGCCTTCCGCTTAACGCGCGGGTGCTCTAAACCATTGAGCTATCCTGGCTGATAACCTGCTCGGCACTTCTCACATAATATACGTTGGCAAGGTCATCGAGTCAACCTCCGCGCGTTAAGCGTAAGACCCGGGCTCGATTCCCGACTCTGGTATTTTTCACATAGTTGGTAAAAATTAGCCTTCTTAATTAAAATTGTATTTCTTTCTCATTGTTTAATGGTGTTTTCCATTACCTGCGGCTTATTTCTGTTGAGCTATCTAAATGATAGACCAGATGTTTTCTGCCTAAAGGTTGTCTGAGTGAGTAATGCCGACCGGTTTGTCGGCCTGGATAACTCAATTGGTAGAACCTTGACCTTGTAAGTCAAAGATCCGGGGTTCGACTCCCGGTCCAGGCAATATTTTCACTCAGTCGGAAAAATAAAATTTCAATAAATTAGCCTTCTACTCCATTATATCAAAAATGAATTTTCAAGGTTGTTAAAAAAATTCTAAATTGGCATTCAAATGTGTTAAAATAATAAAACTTTACAGATTTTATATTGAAATATATATTGTTAGGAAAATTGTAGCGGTTTATACGTTTAGTAAGTGTATTTATCTTAAAAATAAAAATACCATAAGCCAGAGTTACTTAGAACCTGGGGAGTAACTTAAACCCAAAAAGATGCAATAATTAATATCGCTATTGGCACTAGTTCATTGAAGTAATGGACGTAGTCCGTAGTTTACCCGCAAAGAGTACGAATTGTGTCCATTACTAAACCAATGTCAGGAGCGACTCTAATATTTTTATCATTTTGGGTTCAAGTAATCTTGATTTATGGTATTTCATTTTTCTAAAATTGCATTAAAAATTTAATTTGAAAAACATATAAACCTAGCTGGTTTAAAATCCTTTTTTACTTTCAAGATTTTTTTTTTTTCGATATGATTACAGTTACATTTTCTGATGTTTTCTATAAGGCATGTCTATGTTACCTTAAATATTTTTGCATTTGAAAGTTTATATTTCTGATTACTTCTTTTTCGTTTTAAAAACGCTTCTCCCTCTCTCTATATATATATTTATTTATATATACATTCTTATTTTTATTGTTTATTTTCTAGGTTTCTTCTCTGTATTTCTTGGTTTAGTTCTTACTTTTATTAACAGTCCTATTTTCTCTTCCTTGTAAACTACTGGAGTTCTTTGTTATTAATTATCCTTTGCCCTTTCTTTCTTCTTTTGTTAAAAATTCCTGCTCTTTTCTTAAATTGATTGCCTAATTGAGAAAATATTTTTACGTTCAGAATTAAACTAATATTTATATTTTTCAATATTACAGATTTCAAACATATTTCTTATGGTTTTGTAAACATAAACAATACATTGTTTACACATTGTACATGGAAGCATTTTATACCCTACCATTCTGAGTCTCTTTATAGACTGAAATTATTGGAAACACTGAAATACTGATTGAAATTATTTTTTCTTAACTTTAATTGGTGGGGAAAGTGTTGTTTAGGATTTAACTTTCTAGTTTTAAAAAGAATGTTAAAATTAATTTAATATTAAAAATCTAAAATTAAATAACAAAATTAAGGAATAGTTAATAACTTACTAATTACTAATATAGATTTTTAATTTCTAAGAGCTGTAATTTTTGTATCACTATATAAAAATTTGTAAGAACATAGTGTAACTTTCATTAATGTAAGAACGAATCATAAATACTACGCATATTTTAAATATATCATTTCAGTGATTTAATTATAAAAAATTAGGTTTGTGTGTAAAAATAGTTAAACTCAACGAAGTATGGAATTATCAGCCAAATACTGTTCTTCAAACCTGTTTCCGTGCGTAAGTGAAATACAAACGGCTAACTCAACTCGATTTTTTGTAAACGAGTATGTTCAATTAACATGTACATCATTTTCCATGATGATCCTACTTTAGCAAAATTTTAACTTTATATTATTCTGTTATCATTATAATAATATTTTTTCGATTTCGCAATTATTTATCAGATTTTTCTGTTTTACTTGGGAATCTTGTTTTGAATTTATAAGTTAAGGGAGCGAACCTTGTGTTCACTAAAAAATATAAAAGAGAAAAAGTACTCAAAAATGGGCAAATGTTTGTCAGATATGAGTATGTCACTTACTCAAAATATCTCCGAAGCAAAAATACTCAAATTTAAAAATCTCATGTGCTTGTTATTGAGTATATTACCATGCTCAACAGTTAAAATCGAACATCGTGAATCCCAGTATCCCAAACATAGATACTGATCGATGTATTTCCTCCACAGACCAGTATGAAATTGCCAAGGTATATAATTCTGGAGATTTGAGGGAATAAAATTTCTGTTTGTACTTTTCAAATTTATAGAAATTCTATTAAAGAATTTCTTTTAGTTCAGTATATTTAAAATAAATTATGAAGTAAACCGATTTTAATTTAGAATTATACGATACTTCATAAATAAAACAAGCATAATTTCCTATCCTATTTGAAATAAAATTACTCATTTTGAAATAAATATGTAAGTTTATTTACACTTCATTTTAAACGGTGTTCTTCTTCAAGCTAGTGAAATGTTTTTGCTCTCTGGAATATTTTTTTTTCTTTCAGCTTATAAAGTTTTTCTTTTCTTTTTTTAATCTTTTCGTGTCTTTTATTTTGATTTGTATGCTTCATAAGATTTTTTTAATCTTTTATTTTGTGCCAGCAATTTTGGGATTTTCTATTTTAATTTACTAATTAAATTCTTAGAGTTTCTAAAAATAGTTTTAAAATTTTGTTTTTAGTCTGTTAGATAAAACATACACTTATACTCAGCATGCATAAAATATAATTATTTTGAGGTATCATGATTATTACTTTTTATTTTTTTTTTACGTCGATGTGTACCCAAGCAGCACCGAAACGTTCTCTGAACGTTCAAAAATTGTTCTGCAAACACGTTCTAAGAACGTTCCCTTTGAACGTGCTATAGACGTCTATTTGTCCATGTTGAAGACGTACAATAGTACGGTTCAGGGAACATTCAATGAACGTGTAGCTATCACCATCGGTGTTATAGAAGCGTTCAGAGAACGTTCTATATATACGGTCTCAGAACGTTCTAAACGTTTTTAGAACGTTTTCAAAACGTTATACACATTTTCAGAACGTTCTAGAAAACGTACTGTAAACGTTCTAAAATAGTGTAGAAACGTTCTGAAAACGTTCTATACACACGTTCTCACAACGGTATGTAAACAATTTTTGAACGTTCTTTGAACGTGCTAAAAATTTGTTTCATGTATAATAAAATAGAAGAACTCACAACAGTTGTTCCGGGTCGAAAGAAGACACGAGTTCTTGAATTTTATAGTGTGTGTTCAAAGTTTTGTATTTGTTATTTACTTCTTTTTTTTTTTTCTTTTTTTTTCCTTCATTTTCTTATTTATCTTTGCTTTTCTTTTTTCCTTTTTGTGTAGGCCATTATGAGATTTTTCATAAATAATTGTCTTAATATTCTAAAATTTTACATACATGCATTGAAATATGGTATAACAACAGATCAAGTATTTTGAATATTCTAGATAAATATTTGAATTAAAAAACAAATAAATAAATAAATTCAAGTTCTGGAATAATTTGAAAAATTTTAAGATAATATGCCCCCTGCTAACTAATTATTATTCCCTCCCCCTAGATTTTGCATCATTATAATTTAACAATAGAATATAACCATATTTGGATATTAATTTTAATAAGTTAACGGCCCTCTTCACTTACCGTCGCCGGTAGCCCGAGCCAATGTTATTCTATGGGGAAATTTTCTTTACAAATAACTTATTAACTAACACATATTTTTAAATTCTGTTTTCACATTCAGAAAATTCCCAACTGTTAAATTGACGGACTTTTTTGAAAAAGTATTTTTCTATTTTTTAACATTTTATTTTGAAATTGCAAAATGAAAAAAAATCACATATTGAAAATTCGTATTTCGCAGCTTCGAAGTAAAATATAAAAAATTAAAAAAATTATTTTTTAAAAAAGTTCCGTCCGTTTAACAGCTGGGAATTTTAATAATGTGAAAACAGAATTTTAAAATATGTATTACTTAATAAGTTATTTGAAAAGAAAAATTTCCCATTGTATAACATTAGCTTCGGCTTCCAGCGGCGGTGAGTGAAGAGGGCCCTTAAGCAAAAAAAATTTAAAAATATTTATGTCTAAATTTTGAAACTTACTGCAAACTTTTATCATTCAAACACAAAAGTATTTTATTAAATTTTAAATTATCAATGAAATCTCAAATTAATGCCCAGATATGTTACATATTCTATTTTTAAACTATAATAACGCACAATCAATGGAAAACAAAAAATAAAAATTAGTTAAAAGAAGTACACAAATGTACAAATTTAAACAATAAACTGTTTTATCGTTTTCTTTTTTTTTTCCACATAATTCAAACAAATAAACACAGAAGTATAAAATTTGGATAGTATGTTTTTTAAAATACCATAAATCGAATTTTATATAACTTTAGCATAAGTAATAATTTTTAAACTAAATGTCAGTAAATTTTTCTCAAAAGTAAACATTGAAAAAATGAAAAATTTCAGCAATTTTAGAAAAGAAAACTTAATGAAAAATGGTCATGAAGATGCATTACAGATAGGTTAAAGATATACGCGCATGCATGCGTTAGATTAAAACAGTATATTTCTTCACGTAGTCACTTTTTTGTTTCTTCTTTTTTTCTTCATTTTTTCGCGTGTGAATATTATTTTTTTAATTTTACATAGAAACATGAAAATCGGATAAGGCGTTCATTATTAAATTATTTATCGACGTTTTTATTATTCTGGTGATGATCACAGTTTATACAAATTAGTAATTATTATTATTTTTTTTTTTCAAAAATTCCGTTATTAAAGTAAAAGAAAAGTGAAAACAGAAAGTAAAACCTGGATTTTGTTTAACATTTGAGGGCTGTGCGTCTTCACTTGTTTATAATGCATCATTAACACAATTTTTTATTAAGTTTTCTTTGCTAAAATTGTTGACATTTTTCATTTTTTCCAAAGCTTACTTTTGAGAAAAATTAATAATTATTAGTTTAAAATTATTACTTATTCTAAAGTTATGTAAAATTCGATTAATGATATGATAACGAACATGACATCCAAATTTTATGTCCATGTGTTTATTTGTTTAAAAGTTATGCATAAAAGAAGAAAATGGGAAAGCAGGTTTGTTCCTTTAATTTTGAACAGCGGTGTATTTTAAATACGTTTAAAAATATGAAAAATAAAAATTATTATTATTATTTTGTTTTTTTATTTAAATAGATTACGTGAAATTTACTTAATATTTTCATATTTCAAATCATGCGTATGCGAAATTTATTTAAATTATTGATTTTGAGTTTATAAATTTTACATACACATGCAGTGAAATATAACAGTATAAAATGTGGTGAAACATTTTGGAAAATAAATAAAAAAATAATTAAATGTATATTCTGTAAACAAATAAATAAATAAAAATAAAATAAATAAACTTCAAAATTTAAAACATTTAGCAATATTAAGATTCACCTTAGTAACTATTTCTTTTTTAACACTTCTCCCTGCTTTTACATTTCTACAGTGTATTGTAAAATATAAACATACATGATGAAATCTATCTATATATTTCTTTAACGTGGATCAATTGCAATTAATATTTGCCGAAACGTTATAGTAGTGTAATTCTTGAAATACGCGAGGATTAAAAAAAAATATTTAAAAATGAACAATATTTAAGCATGCGGACTCAACTCAATGAACTAATAAGAAAAAATTAAGACATTTGTCTGATTACATTATTTTATGGAAAACTGTATTTTTAAAAATTGCTTATTCAATCTTTATAATCGTCATTTTAAACATAGAAATACTTTAAAGATTATACAGAATATGAATAATTGTCATAAATTGACTAAAAATCATAAACATAAAAATATAATCAAAATAAGAATTATTATTATTATTTTTAACAAAATATACCAAAAAAAATAAAAAGTCATCACCATCATCGCGACAAAAATTTAAAAGGCATCATGGAAATCCTATACTATAACTGTACTGCCTACAGCCTGCGAAAATATGAAACTGGGCCTTTAACCATGAATTTTATTTTGAAACCTTTCTTTGAATGATCTTGGTCTCACTATTACACAATATTAATTTGGTACTAATAATAATTTGGCTTCTGGCGAATTAAAATTTTAATTAGATGGGGAATTCGGTATAATATTTATGAGTTTCAAATTTTAAAAGTAAATAAGAAAAGTGCGAAAAATTCGCATGGGTTTGCTAGCAACGTTGAACTGTAATATTAAAATATCGAACGAAATAAATTTAGGAGTTAGCGTGAAAGATGTAAAAAATTTAAAATTTTCAAATTTAATTTTAAAATATTATATGCTTTTTTGATAAATTTTAATAAATTTTGTAAGATTTCAATGCACATGTATGAAAATTTTATAAAAAGGAAAAGTAAGTAAGAAAACTTATCTGTCTGTATCTTGAAGCTGTTGTATTGTATCCGAACGAAAGTTACATTCAAATCTGAATGTAATTACAAAATATGATGAGTAAGCAAGCAGTAGGACTTTGGATCCAACAGGCCACGCCAAGAAATACAAACTTCCTGTGCAAAAACAGAGCAGATGGCATTTACGCCCGGCGAAAATTTCTGTCGATCAAGCAATTTATTCAATAACAATCGTTTCTAATAAAGATTTTTCATACTGTTCAAAACTTAACCTTTTTACAAATTATTATACTGAGGCCATCCTAAAACTTTCTTCTATATTTTCCTGCGCAGGTCGATCTCATAAATATTATTTGCTAAAATAATCTATCAAAATTATTTTCCATAGTAAATGTATACGATTTTCATCTCAAACAAATATAACACTAAATATAAAAAAAAAATCTATTTTATAGTATACAAAATATGTATCTTAAGAAATGTATTTTACATAATGAAAAATGTGAAAAGTCGATAACTTTGTTTTAAATTATCACAGATTTAGGGTTCATCCTTTCGCTTTAAAAGTAAAGACGACTCTTCTGGCAAGAATATTGAAAATTTTAATACAACAGCGAAAGCGATGAACTATACAAATTGCCCATACTTTTTTTTTATTTATTAAATATTACTAATATAAATATATATATATATACACATATTTAATTTTCCAGGGAAAAGTTAAAAACAATGCTCTCTCATGTACATTTATACGAAATTTTGACCTATTATGACATATTAAAAATTCTGAAAATAATGGTATGATAGCGCCACCTATTGAACGATTTATTAACAAATATAATCGCCACCAGTTTAAGTCATAGTCCAAGTAAACCAAGTGTGAATAAATTACGTTCATTAGTTCGTGAGATACAGCCTCCATAAATATTTAAAATTTATTAATTTAATCATAAAAATTTAATCAACACAGGTTTTTATAATTAACATTTTTATATATGAAATTTTGTACATTTTTCACCAAAAAATGCTGAAATACAGATATCTGAAAAATCGCAGAAAGCAATAGCAGCACCGCCGTCGGTGGATATATACGGAAACTAAAGCAGCACATTTTGTCATTATATATATGTCTCACATACAAGGTTTGATAAGTATTCGTATTATAGAAGGTGAGGTACAGGCTTCCCGTAAGTTGAAACGTAACAGTGCCACCTGTCATTTGATATGTACCCGAAGTGAATCAGTAAAATTTACGTAATATCTATTTCACGTACCAAATTTAGATAAATCGTAGAAAATGAGCTATTGCGTTCCGTTCCCTTGAATAAAATTAAATTGCAGCATACCAGTGCCTCCAGTTGTCCGATATGCACGCAAAATTATTCTGCAAAGTTTTATATGATATTAATTTTACATACCAAGTTCAGTGTATTTATAATTATTTATATCACAAAAACTGAATTATTGCCATTACGTTAACGGGATTAAATTGCAGGAGAGCAGCGTCACCAGTTGGTCAATATATGCACCCGAATTAAATCAGCGTAGTGTTACATAATATCTGTTTCACATATTAAGTTTGGAGCATTTGTGCACTGTAGAAGCTGAGATATAATCTCCCCATAAAAGGGAGAATTTACAGAATAGAAGCGAACCCTATTTGGTGATACATTCCAGAGGCTAATGTGCACCAAAGCTGATATTTAGGTCAATATCTAATTAAATATTCAGGATATTTAGCAAATTAGTTTAAAGTCTAACTAAACATCAAGTTTGGTTAAATTCCGTCCATTGGTTTGTGAGATACAGAGTCCACAAAACTTTGATAATACACACAAACAAACAAAAAAAAAAAAAAAAAAAAAAACAGACAGACTGGCATTTTTAAAGAATGATAGAATTGTGTTTTGGACATCTCAAGAGTGTATAAACCCATGGAAAACCGGAGATCAAAAATTCCCAATTATCCAACTCATTTTTCTTGGAAAATACAAAATAATAATAATAATAATAATAATAATAAATAAATAAATAAAATAAATTAATTTTTCGTAACTTAATTTATTAACAACTAGCCGCCTTCGGCGACCAGCTGGTTCGCGATCTTTGAAAAATCCGACTTTATGAAACTCCCGCTCGGTGGCGCCTGCGGCGCCTTTTTCCCGTTTCAGATCTTACAACAGCTTATTGACATATAGTAAGAATATCTTTATTGAAAAGTTTAATCGCATTAAATTCCCGCTCGGTAGCCTGCGGCGCCCTCTGCCACTTTTAATATCTGAAACAGCCTGTTCGCTCACCATGTTATGATCTTTCAAATTTCTGACTTTAGCAAAGTCCCGCTCGGTGGCGCCTGCGGCGCCTTTTCCCGTTTTAGAACATACAACACCTTCCTCGCTCATTAGAATTTAAAATATTGAAATTTTAAAATATTACATCACCATCTGGCGGTAGAAATTTCTGTAATCTACTGTTCAATTCTAAATCAACAAACCTTTCAAATGATGTATTACTTGTGAAAATATTTTAATTAGTAGCTGAGATGCAAAAGAAAACCTAAACAGGAAACCTTAAAACGTGTAAATCGGGTAAAATCTCGAACAATACTTTCGATAATATAAAAGAACTTTAAAATATCTTTCGAATGATGTATTAAAAATAATATAATCATAATTAGAATTTGAAATATTGAAATTTTAAAATATTTCAGCGCCATCTGGCGGTAGAAATTTCTGTAATCTACTGTTCAATTCCAAATCAACAAAGCTTTCAAATGATGTATTACTTATGAAATTATTTTAATTAGAAGCTGAGATAAAAAAGAAAACCAAATACCTTGCCTTAAAATCTTAATATGCCAACCAATTTCAAACGCTGTAACTCTTTTTTTTTTTTTTTGCCTTTTTTCCCTCTCCCTCAAGCCCTCCCTAATAATCGTACTCTTTCAAAAATATTCACAATCGAATTATCGGGCATTAAAACTACATACTACGAAATTTCGACGGCTGCAAATACTGCAAAATGTAAAAGAAGACAATCTTTTTCCAATAAATATGTCATTTTTTTAATTATTCATATATTTTCATGAAAATTGAACAGTAGCTTTATAATATGCTGTCTTGGCCGAATATTAATTCAAATGTAACGTGAATGAAAATTTGAAAAAAATTGAAAATTGCAATTTTTCCCCCCAGTATAAAACACATGATATCTTAATTGATTAGAACCATTTCCGATTTCATCACAGACAGTTGTCTCGTATGTGTTTTGTTTCTGATCGAGACCGCTTAGAAAATCGTCTGCCTGTAGTCAACTAAATTTCATAGTTTAGTTAATTTTAAAAAATCTAATTGATGTATCGATAAGCCGCTTGCACTCTTAGATTCGGAAAAAAATCCCCTTTCATTTGATACCAAATTCGTAACGATCGAACTAATATTTCTAATTTATTTTCCATTTTTTCTGCTTTTAACTCCGTTAAAATATCTATTTTTATGCAATAGCGGTGAATTCTGAGTCATTGAGATCGCTTTTTGATTAAGACATGGGTCTACATTTTAATTAATATCTCCGCAACTAATTAAAATTTTTAAATTCTGTTTTGACTATCAACTCGGGAAGGCTTCTGAGCACCCGTATGTCAAATTTTATACTTCTGCGTTCAATAGGGGCGAAACGTATAGATGCACAGACAGACAGACAGACAGACAAACATCTTCTTTTATTATTATAGATTTAAGAAGCAAATAATAATGAATATCTGCAAAAGTAATCTGGAGTAATGTGTTTGACAGAATTCAACAACATTAAACTTAAATAAAATTATAAATAAGTATAATGATTATAATAACATATAATTAAAGTTTAAAATTTTTTAATTTTTTCTCACCGTATCTCTATTACATTTCAATGATTATTCTACATGTCAACAAAATTTGAAACTGAAAATAAGGGAAAAAAAACTGAGAAAAAAAAAAGGCATTTTCTCATATTCGTTATAATCACACTGTGACAGAACGTGCTACGACGGTGATACACTTGAACGTTTTTCATAGAACTAGAGTTGTACGTTTTATAGATGGTACAAAGCAAACCTTTTCAGAACGTTCTAAGTAATACTATTTTTGAACGTCTAATCGAACGTTCTCTTGACACGAAACACGGTGTTTGAACGACTGTAACCGTTATTAGACGTTCACAGAACGTTCCCGTGCTACTTGGGTATATTTGTGTGTGCCTAATCGCATAATCTATGGGTGTAACGCTAAGCCTTTTAAGGAAAAAAATCTGCATTATGTAATATCAGGATGAAATTTAGCAGGAATAGAATAGGTCAAATTAGTAATAACTGCAGGATTTGCATGAATGCAGACATTATATATATATACATATATATTGTACTGAGACATAAGACTGAATTATTATGAAACAACCTGGGGATTCAAAAAGTTTAAATTTCATTTTAGTAAGGTTTTATTGTCTAAAACAGAAAAAACCCAATATTCATATATTACATTCATAATAATATAATTCATATTAATATTTATATATTCATATCATTTTGGAAAATGATATGAATATTAATATTACATATCGTTCTTTTCGAGGAAACATTAAGAAGGAAATAATTTACGCATGATATGTCCTATGAGAGCTATTTATCTGAAATGCAATAAATTCTTTAAAAGAGAATGAAATTTATGTATGTTTTAAAATTTTGCTACAGTTGAGTATTGGAAATTGATTATTTATAATTTATGATTATTCTACAAGACGAAGAAAAAAAATCGAAAACATTTCAGTTAATTGCAGAATTGTACAAACTTCGGGAGAATCTTTTATTATCAAGCACCTTATTATGTTTTTCTCTTTTGTTTACTTTCCGATTTATTCTTTGATATATATATATATATATATATATATTTTTAACAATTCACTTATAACCAATGTATAGAAAATCGAGCAGCTTCACGCTTCATTTAATTTTATAGCACTTTTCAACAATTTTAACCAAACTTCGATTTGTCTATCTATCCGTCAATCAGTTTGTCTCTCTGTCCGCGCACTAGTGTCCGTAAATATTTTAAAAAATTCTGCAAACTGATATATGTCAATTTAAATTCTCCATTGCATGTCGCCTATAAAAATGGTATAAACAGTACGAGTAGTTTGTTTACAGGGACACCCAAACTTACACTAATGCACTGTATTGTATGAAAGGCATTTTTACAAATTATATTTAAAAACCTTTCTACTGCACCGATAATAATAAAATTGGCGTATATTATTCACATGCACGTATACACACAAACCTACAGATTACGGTATGATTAGCATTAGGGGTAACATTACCACAAATATATATATATATATATTCGTATCCCTAGTAGCAAAAAGTAATTGGCCTTTCAATGGCCATTCATCGGCTGCCGATGATCTGAGGAATGGCCGTTGAAAGGATAGTTCTCGTCAGATGATGAGTTCTCATCGGAAACTCATCGAAAATGTCTCATCGTGTGAACGACTTTAAGATATCAGATACTGTTGACTTTCCTGTTAGAATACGATAAGTTACACATGAAAGAAGTTCATTTGAGATAACTAACCTATATTGATCCGAGAAATCTGAGAACACTTAATGATGATGGTACGATATATATTAAGTTCTGTAATTGGAAATTACTGGAATTATATTTTTATTTGTGTTAAGCGTTTTTAATACTTTGTTGTTTAATTGCGATTATTACTTCAATTATTCGATTTCCCAGTCTTTGTGTTCATTTGTCTGACAGAGCTATAATTTCGGTTAATATATATAAAATGAATTGGAATTAGTTTATATGGGGTTACAGTACCACACAAAAATATACAGGGCTACAGTAGCACATAAAAACATTCACATACATTAAGTGCTATAAATGGAAATTACTGTGCATTTACGTTTGTGTTAAACATTTTTAATATTTTCCAGCAGTGTTTAAGAGTGATTATGACTTCAATTAGAATATTGTGTGTCTTTCTGTTCGTTTGTCTGACCGCGTTATAATTTCAGTTAATATTTATAAAATAATTTGAAATAAGTTTATATTATTTAAGTTTATAATGCCATATTCTCTCTTTAATATGGTATTATTTCTATAATTGGTTTAATTTTATGCATCATATTAACTTTAGTAAGAAACTAACAGATACTTCAATCAATTAAAAATCTTCGTATTTCAAATTCATAACTGAAGCGATCATTTCCTGAGTATATTTCCATTATACATTTGATAATCTATTCCAGAGATATATTATATATTCAGAAATAATATTGTATCATGGAATCGCTTATAAGATACCTAATCTACACAATACAGTTCCCTTAAGAGTATCATAGAGATTTGACCTCTTATAGCTACGCAGTTTGATTTGTCTAATTAGGCAAATGAAAGTAAATATCAAGTTTACTCGAATGTTGTTAATCGAAAGTTATACATTATGAACATCACTTATTATTCTCCTAACTTTATATCCTGCAGAATCCCTCAATCTTATGAATATTCCTCTAAAGAGAAACTCTTCATATATTTATAACTAACGCAATACCTCAAAGTTTATTATATTCTAAATAATTATTTGAAGCCCTCAGAGACTTCAACAGTAACCTCGATTTTAATTTCAGTTTAGTGCATAACTTACATTACTTGTCTAGAGCGCTGAATAAATCTGACACGTATACCCAAATCACTTCCTTCAAATATATTTCGAGGATTCACTTAAAACAAATGGGAATACATCTTAAACAGAATAACACGCTCTTCTATAAAATGTAGCAGTAACTAATGATATCGCTTATTCATGAATAATTTTGCATCTTGTTAATATTTTCGCTTAAATATCTCTAGAAAATTTCTGAAAGAATATATTAATTATATTTTTTCCCTAATCGTTATATTAGCTGTTTATGCTCATAATTATGGGTTTCTTTAACAGGAAATTAATTTCGTTAATTATCGTTGAATAATTGATACTTGTTGCACTATACAAAAGAAAATAAAAATTATTGCTACAATGTAGTACAAAAGAGAATGAAAATGAGGTATTTGCATTAATATAATCTACATATTTTGTCTTTTAATATATTTTTCCTTAGGGAAATCTTTTGACGGTTAGGATGTCAAACGGTAATTAAGAGGATACTTAAATGTTTAGTATAAAATATTAATATTACATATAAAAGTACTTTATGCTCATGAATATGTATTTCTTCAAAATAATAATAATAATTATTTATTAATTGCTGATGAACAATTCATACTTATACATATGAGAATACAAAATTATTATTTCTAATTAGTATAAGAAATTTGAAAATGAGATGCTTTCAATAGTAATGTAAGTATGTTTTACACAGAAAGACAATTCTTTTTCAAGATTATTGATTCGAGAAATCTTTTGAGGATTAGACAATAAAACAACAATTACGATAAACTTTAAATGTTTGGAAAGAAAAACTAATAATACACGTAATGATAGTTTATCCTCATGAATACGCGTTTTTTTAAGGGGGAAAAAAAAGTAATTTTAATGACTATTGTTGACTAATTCATACTTGTTCTAATGTACAAAATAGAAAAAAAAAATTACCGTTATTAATTGGTATAAAAAATTAAATTGGTGTGTTTTTAATAGTAAGATGATTATACTCTACTCAGTAAAATAATTCGTTTTTAAAATTAAAACTAGAAAAACCTTTTGAGGATTAGGCAGATGAACAGTAAAGTCGATAAGCCTGAAATGTTCGGCAAGAAAAACTAGTAATACATATAATAGAGTTTATTCTCATGGAAGTATAGTTCTTCAAACAAAAAAGTTAATCTAGTGCTTGTTGTTGAACAATTCATTGTAATACACAAGATAGAATAACCCGTTAGTAGTCGTATATCGGTCTTTTTGCCGCCCATCGCTTATAAATTCCTCCTGCAGATCACCCCTTAAAAATAAAGTGGGGAAACTCTGTGTACCTGACCTTGGGTGGATGTCCTCTAACATAGTATATTTTCAAGTCATTCCTGCTATTTTTTGAACAGTTAAAAAAATTTTACTTTTCAAATCGGTCTATTTGACCGCGACGCGACCATTAACGTTGATTAATTTTTTCTTCCCCATTTCCGGTTTTTTCAGATAGGTTAGATTTTTGCGAGAAAAACTTCACGTGAATTAAAGGCACTTCATCTTTCTCTACTGGTTTTCTTTCGGCTTTCCTCCAACACTGAACAGCGGCGGCAAAAAAACCGACACGCGACTATTAGCGTTAAAAAAAATGACGCGAGTACTCTCGGATTAAACATCATAGATTTTTATTAGTATAAAATTAAATTAATAATTAGCGTGTCTGCATTAGAAAGGTATACACTACACCCATAAGACAATTTGTCTATTAATGTTATTGTTTTGAGAATCTTGCCTGTCAAAGACTAGTACAGTGATCACCCTTCACAAAATATACACTCATGTTTGTGAAAATTGTAACATCATGAAGGAATAATACGATTGAGCTGAAAATTTCAACAAATGTAAATTATAGTGTGTTAATGAAATGGTTAACATTTCAGAGTCACCACACAGGCGTGGACTGAGCAACAACCTCTGAAATGTTTCTGAATCTGAATAAATAGAGATGTGGAGCGGGACGTTATAAATAGTTCATGGTTATCTGCTAGTGGTAAACGTTGAGTGAGATTTAACAATGCTTCTTCAACGAAAGATGGTGACGTTTCAACAATTTACGGAGTTTGAATGGGGGAGAATCATTGGTCTTGGTGAAGGAGGTTTTCTTACCGTGCAATAGCGGCTCGTGCAACAGCGCTCATAGAGAGTATTTATAAATTATTATTTTTAATTTTTATCATTAAGTATCAAAAAATGTCGCTATGTTCCTCGTCAAGACCGGCTCCTAATGGAAACAAAAAGAATGCTATAGTTTTCTTTTTGTTTCAACTTCTTTTTGTCTCAGTGTAACAGTAGCAAAGTGATGTGAGTTTGAGATCAGTAGAATCAGACAACTCGGAAATTTAGGTGTGAACATCGAAAGGTGACGTGAATGCGCAATGATAAACCAATGGTCCGCAAGGCGCTGACGGACAGTACAACTTCACCTTGACAGTTAGCAGCACTTTGATCAATTACTACAAGTATATCAACTATGTTTTATCAATTCGTCAACGTCTGCTGCACCGTGAGCTGAGTGCAAGAACGCCTTCATACAGGATCCCCCTTACACAAAACCATTGACGCCTGCGACTTCGTTGGGCTTATGGACATAGAGACTTGAGTGCAGATTGGCAACAAGTGGTTTTTTTTTTTCTGCTGAATCATACATTAATTTGTGGTACAATGATGCCTATGTACGTGTTAGACGCTATGCCGGTGAACGTTACTTTACAGAGTGCATTATCGAACGTCATAGTGGACGAACATCTGTTTTTATGCCCTCGGATGCGATTGCGCATCATGGACGATCTTAGCTGTTACGAATTGTGGGTAATCTTAACAGCAACAGGTACATCAGTAAAGTGCTCGAGTCCGAAGTCTTCCCTTTCCTTCAAAGCACTCTTGGAACTGTTTTCAATAGTATAATGCCTGCCCACATGTTGCAAGAAATGTTCAAGACTTCTTTTTAGTAAAAAACGTACAGCTTCTTCCTTGGCTTGCTTATTTGCTCAATGTGAGTGTGTGGGGAGGGTTCACCGGAGATCTTTTACTTTTCCTCTGGTTTATCCTTCGACTGGCATATTATCGCGGTGCCAATTAAACCACCTGATTGACTTTTTAACATTACTAACTGTCCTCCCTTTCGTCCAAAATTAACCCAATTTTTGGAATTTTGTAACAAATCTAACATCTTAAAATCTTTTCCTGTTTCCTTTTGGCAGTTACCTGTTTTATAACACGATATAATTCGGCTTTTCTTCTCAATTTTGTTTTTGTATAAAAGTTTAAATGTTTTGTTTTCCCAGGCTTAGTGCAGAACTTTTTTTAACTTATTACCTTCCAAAGTAAATAAATAAATGAATAAATAAAAGTTATTAAGAGAAAAGAGTTAAAGGATAGAGGGAGAAAAGGGGAAGGGAAGGGAAAATAATTAGGATTTAGCTTAATACATTCATTTAGGTAAAGAAGTCAAACGACACTTATTTTCAGTCTCTTATTCTGCGTACTTTTCAAGACATCTTTTCAAACTGTTCTTGCACTGTTTACTTCTTATGTCGCCCTCTCTCACAGCGGCCAATTTAATATTTTTGTTTGTTTGTAATAAACTACTTTGGGGGAGGGGGGGGGGGCGGCTTAACCACTTCACCGGTCACCGTAATTTATAGGGGCTAGGATTTCCTCGCATTACTCGAATTGGCCGGTAGGATGGTTAAAATCGCTCCAAACTGCTGTATAGTGGGGAGCGGTCTCCTTCTATCTAACAAGTCTAACAAATCATTCAAAATCTGCTTGACTGTATGCTACGTCGTGTAGCTGATTGCAAAGCGTGGTGTACGGACAAACTACCGATTTAGGACAATTAATATATATATATATATATATATATATATTTTTTTTTGCTATGAAAATGTAATAATTTATTTGTACCAGTACAAGTTATTTATGTACTGAATTTCATTAATTTTAGTGAATTATTTCATGGTATTGCAATTCTCACAGATATCTGCGTATTTTATCAAAAGGAAATAGTTATTGTAATTAAAACTAAATTTTCATTTAGACACCCCACGAACCATAGAATAACGATATTTTGTTATTTCCTTGTTGATAAGTTGAAAATTTTAATTTTGTGGCGCGCTGTCTAGCGTTAACCTAAATATGGACAAGTCGATACAAGTGAATAATTATATTATTCAATATTATCATACTGTTATTACATACAATATTGAGCAACAATTCCCTGCACATTCTTTTATTGGAGTACTCGAAAGAACAATTATATCGAATCAAACGTACTTTTAATGAGGATGAATAAATTGGAAGTGTTTGAAACCAAAATTGAAATATTTAATGCGTTTTTATTCGAAAATAAGTCATATACTCATTAATTAATATTTAGGTGTATTCATAATTTTTATTTTTTATTTTATTTAATTTTTATTTGTTCATTTATTTATTTATTTTACACTTTGCACTTTATCTTTTTTTAGCGCTTTATACCCACCTGTGACATAAATTGAATAATTCGGCTTCAACATAATTTAAATTTAACAAGGAAAAAAATCTATTATTGCAATTAATAAAGAAAATAAAATTGCATGAAGATATCCCTTTCTCAAAGTAATAGTTTGGAAGCTTCAATAAAACTGGGAAGTGAAAATATACTTTATTATCATTTCACAGGAAAAGAAAAAGAAAGTGAAAACAGTCATATTGCGAATTTTCTTATTAAATACAAATTAAATATCGGTACAATATATCTTTATATGTTGTATAGATATTCAATTTCCTTGGGTACAAAATGCATATATTTAAATATTAAAAATATATAAGTGTACACGACAATAAATTATAGGTTGTCAAGCTTTTTGTTTGCGACTAATATTGCACAAAAATAAGAAAAGTAAACTTCAGCGTTATCTCATATTGTAGTTTTAATCTAAAAAAAATTATTTTTTTTCCCCCATTGAAAAACAATCTTTATTTTTGGCTTCTATGTTTTTAGAAAATCAACATAGTATGTAAAGTGATTAATTTGTAAGCATTGAACTTCGCCGGAAATTTTAAATATGCTGATTCAAATAACTCATTAATTAATATGTTCATTACAAAAGAGCCTATTCTGTCGTCAAATGAATTTTGAAGTATATTCAAGCATATCATTTAAACTTCAAAATTTAAATGACGAAGTCTTAGCTATTTAAACATTAACTGCCTATTCGAGTTAAAACAAAATTAAATCACATGGACGAATATGATATAAAATAAATTTTAGACAGTTAAAAACAGTGCAGTAAATTAACGTTTTCAAGTTTAAGGAGCAAATTTTTCCTTTTTAGTTTTAATTCTTGATATGGAATGAATGTTTTACCCATCATTAATTTTTTCTAAATTTAAAATAAAAACTATATTTGTAGAATATGATTTAAATGTGCTTTAAAACTCATTTCTGTCAATTGATCATCTTTAAAAGTTTTACAAATAATTAATTCTCTATTTTGAAAACAATATAAGTATATATGTGCACAGTTGGATTAAAGCATACTGACCGACATAGAAAATGTAAATGTAACTCCATGAAAAAGAGGGTAGAATGTGATTAGAATTAATATACAAACATCTGTTAAACATCTAAATAAATGATGATATTTATAAAAAAATAATTTTAGATATAACCGAGTAATACGGGGTGATCAAAACCAAGTTGGACCTACAAGCAATCCTACAAGGTAAAGGTTCTTTTAGAGTGTAAACAGTGTCCTAAGGAAAAAAAGGCCTACATGTCGTCAACCACACTCCATACTTCATCCTCTCATTGAGGCTGGGGGATAGTAGACAAATGACGGCCAAACTCTTCCCACAGATACTCAGTTGGTAAGAGATTCGGATACTTTGAAGACCAAGAAAGAAACTAGACATGCTGAAAGGATCCTGCTAATGACTGCAAGAGGCGGTCACCCCACTGAGAAGGCCCAACTGAATGGTAATACAGCTTTCGATGATTATAAATAAATACTAATAAAAACCCCTTATCATTTTCTTATTTTTGGGAACAGCTGAAATTCAGTTCATTCTATCGTGTACAACATTTTGTGTTTATACGATACTTGTCTGAGGTTTTTATATAAGTAGCTCAACACATTTGGCTATTAAATTATGCAAAAAAAAAAAAAAAAAAAAAATTGCTAAATCTTACGCAATTGCAGTTAAGAATTATTTAGTAAAAATATTCGTATTTTATAGATATTTAATATTTTTTCTTTCTGATTGCTGTATGCTGTATCTAATATTGTATGTCAAGATTCCTGAAAATAGCTTTGCACTGGGTTTAATACTTTGCGTGTTATAGCTACAAAAGTAATTTTTTTTTTTTTTGCAATTTTTTAAAGAAACCTTTATATCTCCCTGATTACATATGATAGAGACATGAAAATTTGTACAGACTGTAAAAAGGAATCCCATAATCACATGCTATAGCCAGATCGTATTCCATGCATTACGTTTTGCAGGATGATGCCAAACAATTTCATTTTCTTTAATTTTTTACTGGTCCCCATTTCGCTTTTGGGGCAAAATTTTTACAGAAATATATGAGGTATAATATGTTCTTTACACACCTGAAGTTTCAAGATGGTTTGTCTAGAACTTTACAGAGTCTGAAATCGAAAGTGTCCAGTCATTTATGAAAAGGTAGTGTATCATTAGACAAACGGAACCTAGACTCGTACGTGGTGTTCAACATTGAGTGCCGTTTCTGTTTTTCTAACGGAGAGAATCTGGAGGCGTAATACAGAAAAATCTGAATATTTTCAAATGCCATGCCGTTCATCAAAGTGACATAATGGTTTTGGGAGTGACATTAGATAGCAGGATATTCCTGAAAGTTGGCAGCAGAATTATTGAAGCGTTAGCAATAACTCCTATTTAAAAGTTGTGCGCCTAATACTCTTTTTTTTAAGTAAATATTTGTCGAGTCATGATCTTAGTCCTTGTGCTGTTTATAAAAAATAAGTTAGTAAAAAAAAAAAAAAAAAAAAATGGATGTGTGCTTCAGTAATTTTTCTGCCGACTGTACGCATGAGAGGCACGCTGTTTGTATGCTGATGTGTGGATTGTGTCTCTCTTTTTAACTACAGTGCGAGTTTCTGTAATCCATTGAAAAGGTATCCATATAAGTTTCGCGTTGTACAGACGAGAAAATCCATTCATTTTGCTGGCCTACTTTTCATCAAAATAGCTGCTAACGATGCATCCGAATGCTTTTTCGGCCACAGCAATATGACTTCTTTTACAAATTCTTTTTAAAATCATTTTTCATTGTTTTCCCCGCAGCATATTCAATTATCTAGTTCTTTAAAAATTAATATTTATCTCTATCAAGTCCTTTCTCGACAAAGGTCTTTTTCGTAAGTCTTTCAACCGTCGATATTCTACCAGGCATGGAAAGTGGTATCTATCGGTTCAAATTTGAACTACAATGTTTATAGAAGATTTCATTTCTTTATGGTCCATATAATGAATATAATAAGTTTAGATGAACTACGTCTACCAGAACAGGACCTACATAGGTCTAAGGAGGGTGATTTTATAATTATAACTGTATTAACTGTATAACTGTATATATGTATTTAAAATTTTCGTTAAAGTCTAAAATTAAAGTTAGCCTTTAAATATTTTGCAGAATTATGTTACTTAAAATTTATTCATCAAATATATTCAACAAATTATTAATACAACGTGCATTAAAGGAAGAAATATTAAAACGAGTTTCTCACAAGCGAAAATTCAACTATAACCTTAAAGTGCTCTGAAATGTTATTAAATTTATCTATATTTTTTCAGACATTCTTATAAATCTTACAAAAAGAAATTTTTTTATAAACTAGAGAGCAAAATTTATTGATTTTGCGGAAGAGGGAGTATAAGAAGCACTATAAGAAGCACTTATGCATTTAATACTTTGTGGGTGTTCATTGCACTACTTTACAGGAATGTTAAACTTTGCGAAGTTTTGAAAATGAATTACTTAGTTTGGTTGGTTTTATCGGTTGAAACAAGACATAAGTTCAAAATAGGATATAGTTACTACGATAATTACTGCGGGAGTTGAGAAGTCTAGCTTTCTGTAAAGTTTATGTGTAAGGATGAATTCGAAGGTATTATAAAGAAGTTTGTTATAGCAGAAAATTTAAAGCAACACACCAGTAATCACCTATTTAAACATCGAGGTGATTAAGAGAAGGAACTTTAGCTCTAACAAGTTCAGTTAAGAGTTGGTTCCTGGAGTTGAGTTCCAGGAAGTTTGTAAGGAAGTTAGTGGTCTCCATTCCTCAAAGATTAACCTTATTATTTTAGGTATTATATATGAAATTAGAAAGGCACAAAGACTCAGATATATAAAAAAAAACTAAGAATTTATTCAGCTAGAATAATGGGTGGATTGGTCTAGATTACGTAGCTCAGTCAGCAGTATTAAATATTTTAGCAAATAAATATAATAACTAATTTAGGAATTTGTAATATCTCACCCCAGAAACAGTAGAAGTTGTAGAAACGGATGCACTCCTTTACTCAAATACCGCGACTCCAATTAGATCAGCGGATTCCCGGCTGATTCAATTTTCCATTTACGAATACTAGCACCGAAGCACAACAACACTCATCAAACTACTTAACTTAAGCACAACTTAATCTCAACTACCGAAACATAACTTTATCCAGGCTCTAAGCCTTAAACTTTGTCGTTGACAGACGTCGGACAAGACTCCACTACACTAACCTTACAACAACCTTTCTTCACCATACTGATTCATATTTATAATTAATCTTCATCAAATCCATTCACTTCATTTAAAAACTGTAAAACCTTTCCGTATTCACACGCGCTTTGCAACTTGTTTTCATCGTTGCAGCGCTATGCTGACGTGATTCCAACCTTACAAGTTTAGTTTATGAGGGTTTAAGTAAAGCACTCTTCGCAGCTACTTTGTAAATCGAAAAGCGCTTTTCAGAAAACCAGTTACTCCAAGCAAGCAGATAAATTAAATTTCCCATTTAAGCCATTAAATTTCATTTATAGTTAAGTGTTTAGTGCACATACGCATTTCACACATTTCTTCGTAACATGCATTTTATAAGCCAATATTTAGCATCCCGAGGTATCAAATTTTTTATTTTAATTTCTTTGTTATTTCTTGCGCACGATTTACAGATTTCAGTTATCAGCATGCCTAAGTTTTAGGATCAAGTTAAGTTAATTTCGCATCTGCTTAAAAAAAAAATAAAGACAATAAATTAAGTATGCAAATCTGGTGAACTTTATATCAAATCTTTCTTTCATATAAAGTTGATTGAAAAGATATTCAAGTACATGTTTGCAATAAAACACTAGCGAAAATTTTTTTCGACATTAGGATTTTTTTTAATACTCATTAAGTACTGCACATTATTTTCTAAAGAACGCTCGATAGTCTTTAAAAAAAATTCACATTTCATTTAGCGAGCTTGTAGAAGAGTATATTTAAAATCATTAGTATGCTTTCAATCAAACAACTCTAAATATATAGCAAGCATTTTATAAAAGTGCATTTTAATTTTATTTAAAATTTCTTGCAAATATAATTTGTAAAACTGTTACAAATTGTCTAGTCTTCTAAAAATTTTAATATTTTATCAATCCATGCATTACGAAAATAATAAAAAGGACCTCACAGTATTACTAGCTTACGCAATGCCAGAAAATGAAATATATAATATGAGAGTTTACATATCCAAAGCAAATATAAGAAAAAAGCTTATTGGTGGTGTACAGAAGGTGGTGTAAAGCTTATTGGTGGACATGTTTATACATTCTAATAAAGTTTTGAAAAAAGTATTGTCAAAATATCAAAGTTTTACTTAAAAAAAAAAAAAAAAAAAAAAAAAAAAAATCAAATAATTAAAACTGTGAATTTTTTTTTCTAGTAATACGAATCCATTATATTAACTCAAAAAAAATTACTAAATCTGATCTGACACTTCGGAGTAAAAGGACAATGAGATCAACAGCACATAACCACTCATCTTTAAGATCTTTAACAATTTGTAGCTGCGAAATGTAGTTGTGAAACAGGTGCTAAAGAAAAAAAAAGCAGTGCGAAGAAAGAAACAGAGATTGATTATTTTTGTATGTATTTATGTATTGTCACGAATAATGAACAATTCTGCATCTAATTTTCATAAATAAAAATAAAAATTTAAATAATAAAGAAATGCATTTTAAAAAGGTAACTAAGCACACACAGGCACAAATGCAATTTATTTCCGTCCGCATACATTTACAAAGCGGCCAGCAAAGGCATTTTGTTTACACAGGCCTGGGTTATGCCAAGATATATAGATATATATACATTTATATATTAATAAACTTTTTGAGCACCATTCTTTGTAATTAAAGAAAAAATAACTTGAAAATATTACGGTTTATAATCAAATAGTATACACTACTTGCTAATAAGAATTTGAACACTTCCGAATTTAGACATTTTGTCAAATATCAAGAAAAATTCTTTAGGAATCATCTTAAAACTTTGCAACTAGAAAGAACATGTTATACCGCATACATTTAAGTAAAAGCTGTGTCCTGAAGAGGAAAAGCGGATCATAAAAAAAAAAAAAAAATCTGGAGTGACTCCACTGGACTTTCCGAACATTGAGTAATTAACAGTTTTGTAGATAATGTAATGAAAGAGGATTTGTTAAACAAACAAAACAGAGAAAACCATAATAGAGTGTAAGTATTTTTCTCCATATATTACACGATGATTAGTTTTACTTAACGCAACTGAACTTTGAGCCCATAGATCATAATGATAAAGAATTTTTTGTTGTGTCCCTGTAAAAACCTATAAATGCTAGATTCACGAAAACGCTTATACTTAGTGCAACGGTGATTTATAATAAAAATATAAATTTTCAGCTCAATTGAATAAGGCGTTTAGATGCTATCGCACTTTTAAAAATTTGGTCTCATAGGCAATAATGATAAAAAATTTTTCTTTGTGTCACTATAAAAAAACTGTAGGTGCTAAATTCCCCAAAATCTATACAGTTCGTACAACTGTGACCTGAACATGTGTACAAATTTTTGTCTCAGATTAATAAGGCGTTTAGACGCTATCACACTTTTAAAAATTTGGCCCCATACACCATAATGATAAAGAATTTTTCTTTGTGCCCCTGTAAAAAAACTGTAAGTGCTAAATTCCCAAAATCTATACAGTTCGTACAACTGTGACCTATAATATGTGTAAAAATTTTTTGCTCAGATTAATAAAGCATTTAGACGCTATCGCACTTTTAAAAATTTGATCCCATAGGCAATAATGATTAAGAATTTTTCCTGTTGTCCCTGTAAAAAAAACTATAAGTGCTAGATTCACCAAAACCTATAGGGTTCGTACTATGGTGACTTACAATATACGTACCAAATTTCAGCTTATTCGAACAAAGCGTTTAGACGCTAGCGTGTTCACGCACAGACATACACACATACATGCACACATACATACACACATACACACACATACACACACACATATATACATCATCGTAAAAATAGTGGAAACGGACTCATGGTACCTCGTAATGTATAGAAACATAAAAATCTCAAATTCGATTTTTGAGATGATTTCAATACTTTCCTCACTATAGTTTTCGGAAATTACTTAAATAAAGATCAAACTATTTTGCATCACCCTGTAAAACAAAATGCTTGAAATACGTTTTGGCTATGGCATGAGATTACAAAGATACTTATAATTATTTGTATAAATTTTTATGAGGCTACCACGTATATTCATGGAGATATAACGGTTTCCTTAAAAAATCCCCAAAAAAAACACTTTTTTTTAATAATCACACGTAGAGTATTAGACTCAGTACAAAGCTATTTTTAGGAAATTTGGCATATGACATTAAACACAGCATACTGCAATCAGACTGCAAAAAATTTTAAATATCTTACGAAATATGAGCATTTTTACAAATAATTTTTAACTACGCATGCGCAAGCTTAATAGAAATTTCATTTACATAATTTAATAGACAAAAGTATTGAACTAATTATATGAAAACCTCAAACAAATATAATGTAAATTAAAACGGTTATGATTCATAGAATGAACAGAATATCAGTTTCTCTGACATTAAAAGCTAATCTATAAGGGGGGTTACTCAAATTTTTATTTTGATTCAATCAATGCCCAACTGTAATACAGTATTCGCTGATTGTAAATAAATATTGATAATGTCCCCTGTCATCTTCTTTTATTTATTTATTTATTTATTTGAGAGAAACAGGAATTCTGTTCATTCTATAACTCTTAACTGTTTGAATTTACACAATATTTGTTTGGAGTTTTCATATAAATAACTCAATAATCTTGGCTATTAAATTATGTAAATGCAATTTTTATAATGCTTGCGCATGGGTAGTTAAAAATAATTTAGTAAAAATGCTCATATTTCGTAAGATATTTAACATTTTTGTATTCTGATTGCAGTATTCTGGCCCCAGGTACAATGAAGGTGTTGTACCTAGGGCCACGTGTGAAGTTTTTTTTAACCTTCTATTTGTCGGAATTTATTTTTTTAGGTATTTATATTAATCCCTATTGGAAGTAATTAGTCCTAAAGATATGTACATATCAGTTTGATAATTTTAAACAGGTCAAGGGCTCTGTTTTTGGGCATTGAAAAAAAAGCGGCCCTAGGTACACGGGTCTCCCCTATATATATATATTATAATTGTTAAATAATTTACCCCAAAAAACTGCATTTTTTACTTAAATTCATTTAGAATTTAATAATTTGAAACTCATGTTTCATTACTATTATTTACAATAAAAATTAAAAATATTCATTTCTCAAAGCAAAAAACTTTCTCAATGGCTTCTAAAAATTTATGCTCAGATAAATAATGAAAGTTAGTTATTCAATCCTCTTCACGTACTCGTCGCTTAAGGTACTAGTAGGCGGATTTGAAATCAGAAACATTCTAATTAATTTTACGACAAGTCGGATGAGTTTTATTTCAAATTAATTACACATTATCTCATTGTCTGAAACTAAAAAAGGAAGTTCATAAAGTATAAAATTACAAGTGTAACTTGCACAGTTTAATTAATCTTTGTCGGGGTATATGCAGCTGAAAAAAAAAATATATTCTTCGGAAGCCTAATATTTGTTATTATTACAATTAAAGATACAATTCCAAAGATACAATTTAAAGTTTTTTTTTTCTTGTATTGAGCTGTGAGATTTCGGTAAGCATAAAAATAAATTTTTTGGTATATTCGGGTGTTTCTTTTTATTTTATTTCATTTTACTATTTTATCGCTTAACAAAAATAGTTTTTCGTTTTCGTAACATGCGCAATACTCGTATAGTGTAACCACGTTTCCTACGCCTAGCAGTGAGGACGAGTCGAAAATCTTGGAGGGTTTCCAAGTTGATCAACAGGTTCGAATTTAGTAAACATCCAGTCATTCGGTATTCCCTTATCGCTTATTTTCTCTCAACGAAAAGCTTGTCTCCCCTATTTTACTAGTGGACTCGTCGAATCCGCACTCGCGCAGAGGCTTCCATGGTCGCAAGAAATGTAGTTAAAGAGTACTTATATTTAACTCCATGTTGCATTTACTGCTTCCGTTATTTCTGCTTATTACTTTCTTCTATATACACAAGGAGAAAGTATTTGATCCTCTAAAGCATTTGGTCTCCGGTTTTGGATGAATTTATACATTTTAATATACCTTAAACGTGATTTGACCATTTTTGGAAAATGTGTATCTCAGTTTGTATTACAAAACGTTTTGCAGACAGCACAAAATTTAAGTAAAATAATCGATTTTGCCTTTCAATAAGCTATTCCGAAAATGTTTTCCAAGTTTATGCATGATATAGCATGCAGCATAATTTTACGTTTCATGATTTATATGTAAAATGTAGGAAAACCGCCAATCATCAACTCTCGATTCGTACACAAGCCCAAATGCAGTCAAAAGAACCTCTGAATTTTATTTATTACTACCTTTGAATTTTTACTTTTTAAAGACTCGCACATTTAAAAACTACATAAACTACATTTACGCATCCACGAAACCTTTAAAAACTACATTTGATGGACTAGGAATCTTTTTAACGCTTTCTTAGAAGTTTGTGGGTTTTTTTGTAAAAATCTGTTGAAAAACCTTTTAGATTTTATGTTTATAGGGCACCATAAGTCTTTTCTTTCCAAAAATCTTAAAAGGGTAGCTCTCGGCACTGTATCTCACGAAGTAATGAACAGAATGAACAAAACTTGATATTTAGTTTGACATTGACATAAATTCTTGCTGATTAGATTTTAGAGTATATGACCGACAGATAGACCTGATATACCGCAATTTTTTCATTTACTGAATGGCTATATCTTATTAACTATGCTGTATTAACGTAACATACTCTATATGGAAGATAAGAACTATGAAAAAATTTTGCTGAATCAATTTGGCTGTGTAAGGAAGACACGTGCCGATGTCATTATTCAGTTCCTGCGATTTTTCAAATAACTATGACTCAGCATCTGTTGATTAAAATTACTCTAAACTGCATATGTACAACCTTTATTTTAGTAATCTATGTTGATTAAACTTTTATGTATGATGATCGGTAAGTACTGCAATTATAAAGACTGATATAGGCAAAAGTTTCGTGATGGCCACAGCATATCAGTTTTAGCTATTTTCTTATATTTTAAACAGTAATATTACGAAAGTAATTCTTGTTCAAGTCAACTTAACGTCAAAATTTCTGGATTTCAAACTATAGATATTTAAGATTAAATTATTTTCAAGCAATATTTTAGAATAATTTCTTCGTATATATATATTTTTTTTATGTTCTAGAATTGTTTGTTTAATAATGATTTTTCTTACTACCAATTGTCCTTAAAAACAAAACTCAATTATTGTCTCATTAACGTGAATGTTTGTTCACAGTAACTAACTTTTCTTGTGTCAAATTAAAAATGTCTTCCCTAATATGCATGTGTTGATAATACCACCCTTTTTTATCACTGACAACGGCTCATAAGCAAATTCTCATAATTAAAACTTAAATGTGTAAAAGAACAAAAAAAATCATATTTTTAGCTGACATATCTAAGTATTGCATATGCAACAAAGCAAAAATGAAATCCTAATCCTCACACGTCACTTAGTCTTTTTTTTATGTAGCATAATTTTAATAATTTCCTGAACAATAATTTGAAACAAATTAGAATTAACAGTAAATAGTGACTAACCACAGTAATTTTCCTGTAACTGGTAAGCTCTGTTAATTTATAACTTCAGATTTCAAAATATAATGGTAATAAATCACGGGCTAAAACTTATTAAACTTTGCGCTAATATTAACTGCGAATTGTCATTAAAAAAAAAAAAAAAAAAAAAAAAAAAAAAAAAACTATTTTACAATAATTGAAGTTAATTATAAAAATGTTGAAAGCAAAATTACCTATCTGATAAATTTATTCAAAAATTTTCCATATGTCAACTAATTAATATAGTCTATGGTTAGCGCTGTAGTTTTCATAGATGTCAGATTCTGAGTTTGTATTCATGGTATGGGTGTTTCTCGGAAACCACTTCTCAAATCCTATTAATGTAATAATTATTAATAATGACTAAAATACAAACAATTATTATTCTAATTTTTATCCATTTTTGCAAAATAATTCATAAATTGGACTTTCGATTTTTTTTTTTTTTTTTAACCAAAAACAAAACAATTGTTACTTTTTATTAAAAAACGTAACAATTTTTAATATGCGATAAAAAGAAAAATTGTATTTTCTTAAATTCTTCACAATTTAAAATTTAAAATATCTTTTTCAAACTTTCCAAAAACTTTTGAATAAAAGAAGTAGTACATGAAAATCAACTTAACCGTATGCTTGTACGATGAATTTTTTATCTAATATATCCAAGAAAAGTGAGAAAGTTTCACATAAATCTTTTTATTAAAACGGTAAGATAGGATGATGAGATCCAGTTCGCAAAGATATTAAACATAAAAAAATAGTTTTCTTTTGAAGTGTTTTTTTATCTATGCGCTATTTTTTTAAACTACTCTGAAAATTTTAAAGATCATTTTGAAAATGAGAAACACTTTACCAATACTTTCAAACTAAATTTAGTATATTTTTCAATGCTGAACTACTGGTATTTCTTAAAAAATAATACAAGGAAATACAGTGCGTTGCATGAATATAAACGCACCTTTTCCAATAGCCAGAAATAGAATTTTTAAATTTTTAAAAGAAGGAATGCGACATTCAGTTATTGCATATGACTAACAACTGAATAAGGTGCTTTGAGCAAGTATGTTTATGCTCATGCAAGCTTATTTAATGAATGTTTAAGAATTTTCTTATTTTTCACTGTTATTCGTTTGTTGCACGAAATTAAACGCACTCTGTATTTTGGGTTTAAAATTTAACAGAGCCGCCGGAATTAAATTAAAACACAAATTGTCGTGTTGCTAAAATTCTCTAAAATCAGTTTTAATGCTTGAGTGCAAAATTTAAGGAGTTTGTACAGAATGGCAAGAGGAAAAACTTTGACAGTAGACGAGAGGATAAAAATCGACTTTATGCGTGGTAAAGGCTTTAGCAATTGCGAAATAGGGCGCTGAATCGGAAGAAGTGAGAGTGATATGTGAAATTATATAAAGAAAGGAGCAAGTTATGGGGAAAAAACGTATGAGAAGCGAACATGAAAGCTCACCAGTTACGACAAATGTCGAATATGCAACGCTGCAAAGACTAAGAATATTTCCTGTGCGAAGATAAAGGCTCAATACAAGCTGGGTGTTTATCGGACAACCATATGGAGAACTATCAAAGCTGCAACATTCATTAATTTAAGAAAATGAAGGCGAAACCACCCCTCACTCAAAAGCACAAGGATATGCGGTTGGAAAGAGCAAGAAAATGGATTCTAGATCGACTAAATTGGAAAAAGTCATGTTCTCAGATGAAAAAAAGTTTAATCTTGATGGTCAGGACGGATTTCATAGCTACTGGCACGATATGATAACCGAAGAAATGTACTGTTCAAAACGTCAATCTTGAGGTGGGTCTGTCATGGTGTGGACAGCCATAGGTTTTAAAGGGACTTTAGAATTAGAGTTCGTGGAGAACAGTATGGACTTTGTAAATTATGTCCAGATGCTCACAAGGAACCTAGCCGTCAAGCAGTCAAAAAATCTGGAAGATATTATATTTTTCAGCAAGATTTTGCATTTGTACATACAGTACATATCGTAAAAAAATGGTTCCGTGACAATAAAATTAAAGTTCTGGATTGGCCCTCAAAAAGCCCCGATTTAAACATAATGGAGAACGTATGGGGTAATCTGGTTCGCCGTGTTTACGTAAACGGAAGGCAGTTTAACACGAAAGATGAACTAAAATCGGCAATTCTGTTTGCTTGGAAGACAATCAGCTTGGATGACCTCATGCCACTATATCAGTCAATGCCAAGGCGTTTACTGGCACTTCTAGAAGCCCATGGTGGCTTTACAAAGTGTTAGATACAATATTTGTTACTCAGTTATTTATTTTTTACATGTGCGTTTAAATTCATGCAACATGTATATTTGTCATAAATTCAATAAAATTATTTTCTAAAAAATCATATTGGTTTTTCGTTGTTTTGAATCGTAATTTCATTTCTTGAATCATACACATACAGCTTGCATCAAGTGTTACCTATTGATATTTTTTTATTACTCCTCTATACCATTCTAATTCTTAAAGCTAAGGTGCGTTTATATTCATGCAACGCACTGTATTAGTATGTGGTTTGAAACGACTAACGTACTTTCCATAATATATCATTTAAATATTGTTCTGATTTTTGAGTACCCAGGTGATAGTTTTTCTTAAGAATAATATTTTCAAATAGATAAAAGGAAAAAAAAATTCTCGAAGCGAAATTTTACTTCTTTTTTTTCTTTTTCATTTAGCAATGTAAGGTTAGCGCATGTGATGTAAATGAACTCTCTTACTAAATACAATACGGAAACTGATGATATGTGCAATACGAGATTTGCTTTTTCACATTCTTCTATACACATAAGAAAAAAGTATAGGATTTCTGAAATTTTCGACTTTTACTTTTCAACTAATTAAAACATTTAGGGATGTCCTAAACACGGTTCAACCATTTTTAGAAAAGTCCGCCTGTGTGTGTTGATAAATCTCTGTAGATGCTGTATCACAAGAATCAACGCATTGACTTAGTTTAACCAAACTTATTATTTGGTTGAACCTTGACTTAACTTGATGTTAATTAGCTTTTAATATACACCATGACCAATAAGTTCTCATACACTTTCAAATTTTTATTACAATAACATAAAATAAATTATGCAAAAACATTTTGCATCAAATTAAAGTAGCAATCATTGAGTATCTTTACAATAAATGCTTTGGAATAATTCCGCCTTTTAGTTTCTTAACGAATTAGTTTCTTAACTTTTCTTTCTCTCTCTTTTCAAATCCATCATATGCGACACGCACGTCTTCCATCGATATTTCCTGTCATATCTTTTGGATTACATTTTTGAATTTGCTCAAATTGGTGATTTCATATTTATTCAGTAGGGAGAGCACATATGACCACACAAAATAATCAAACGTGTTCATATCGGGAAAGCTGTGGGGGCCATTCGGTCTTTGGAAAAAAGTCAGATAAATTTTGACTGCACCACTCCTGAACCACACGTGCGGTATGAGAAGGGGCACCATCTTCTTGGAAACAGAAATATTCCGCCCCATACATACTCTGGACATTTGGAAGAACACTTTTTCCAAAACCTCAATTTTATAATATTGTGCACTAATAATACCAGGAGACTTGGCGTTGTAATATTAAAACCCGAATAAACTACTACGTTAGAAACGCAAGAGACACCGTATCATCCCTAAATTCATTCAACTGAAATGCAATATTTCCGGTTCCAGTTTTGTTAACAAAGCAGTACTCAGGTCTCATTTTAATATTATCTGTGCAGTTATTAAGGAAACTCGTACCTCCATTGCCAAAATTGAAAAAGATTTATTCTCTCTCCACTTAAAGTTAGCTTTTAAACGTCCTAATTTTATGTTGATCGATCACAATTCCTGGATCCATTGTGACAACCGCTCTCTTAAACACTCAATTAAATTACAAGATAAATTCACCCGACTTCGTAATTCACAGAGTCCCATTCATTCGAACGACTTTCATGTTGTCAATAAAAATGCAATCGTTAATCGTTCCAATGCTGAAATTACCAATAAACAATATTCTGTTCTCAAACTCAATTCAAATTTTGCCAATTCTAAACCTCCTTCTTTTCCTCAGTTAATTGCACCGGTTGAAAAAGCTTTCAAAAATTCTCGACTGACTGACCAACAGAAAGAAAATCTTCGCCATTTAATTCTTAATAATGCCAATTTCAATTCTAAAAATTTTAAATCAAATCTCAGCCCTGCAGAAAAAAAAAGCTTTGAAGGAATTAAAATCTAATGAAAATATCATCATTACTAAAGCTGATAAAGGTGGTCAGATCGTTATTTTAGATAAAAAACAATACATTGAAAGTGTTACCGAATTAATAAATGATGGCCCATATATTCCTCTGCCCCGTGACCCCTCTACTCAAGAGTTAAATAAAATTAAATCTGCTATAAAATCTTGCCCCTTGTTATTGGACTCGACTAAATCTCATCTTATCCCTTCTATTGCTAATTGTGCCAGATTTTATGCTTTATCGAAAGTTCACAAACCCAATATTCCATTTCGTCCCATAGTCTCTAATATCGGTAGTGCTTCCTATAATTTAGCTAAATTTCTCACCACAATTTTTGCTCCCCTTCTTGCTGCTAATAGTTATACAATTAAGAATTCCATAAAATTTGCAAAAAACATTCAAAACTGCCCTCACACTAATCTCACCATGGTTTCTTTTGATGTAAAATCTTTTTTCACTAATGTTCCAATAAGTGGCGCCCTCTGCTGTCTCGAAAATAGATTAAAAGAGTTTCATTTCACATCTTTTGAAATACAAGAATTAATATCTCTTACCCGCATTTGTTTATCACAAACCACTTTTTCTTTCCAAAATAAATTCTATCGTCAGTCTGAAGGTTTAGCCATGGGTTCCCCTCTCTCCCCAATTCTCGCAGATATTTACATGCACTATTTCGAAAGCAAGCTTTTTAAGAAAATAGCTTTTCCTTTTTGGACCCGTTACGTTGACGACATCTTCACGCTTATCGACATATCTCATCACAATATTGACCATGTCTTAAAAACTTTACATTCAATTGACAATAATATCCAATTTACATATGAAATTGAAAATAATGGTTCCCTTCCATTTCTTGATACCCTCGTCTCTCGCACTGTAAATGGATTTTCAACCACCGTCTATCGGAAAAATTTTGCTGGTCCCTTCCTCCCCATGCGCGTTCATGTCACCCACCTAACCAAAAAATGGCTGCTTTCTATACTTTTGTAAACCGTGCACTTAATATTTGTTGAAATCCTATTTTATTAAAATCTGAAATTAAATACCTGAAAGCCATTGCAATTGACAGAGGTTATGACCCTTCCATTATAGACAAAGCTATCCAAAAATTACAACTCCCTCGTATTTCGTCTACTAAATCAGTCTCTTCTAATATCAGTATTGTTTTACCCTAAATCCAGTCAAATCATAGCTGAAATTCTCAAACAATATGATTTTAAAATAATATTTTCGCCTTCCAATAAACTCACCTTTTCTCAGTTAAAAGGTCCCATTGATATGCATAATTCTTGGGGCATTTATAGTATTTCCTGTCAGTGTGGTTTATCATATATTGGCCAAACTAAACGCAGTCTTAAATTTCGTCTAAAAGAACATATGAATTACGTCCGCAAACAAGAAACCAATAAATCGGCTTTTTCTAAACATTGCTGGGAGGAAAATCATAATTTTAAATTTAATTCAGCTAAAATAATTTGCAGACCTAAATCCATTCATGAACTCGATTTCTTTGAAGCTTTTCATATTTATAAGAATTCTAAAAACCTTGGAAATTGTGATTTCTCTGTTCCCTATTTGTCTGACTGTTGGAAATTTTATATTCAGTCCACATTTTCTTAATTTTTCTACTGTTTACACAGCTAACTTTCCTAAATTCCTATTGGCCACTCTCCCCACCTTTCCCGTAATCCTATCGGTTGAACTAAATCCGGCCCCTCTCCTATATATACGAGCACTTCTCCTGATTCAGAATCCTTTTTGCACTGAAGACGGTACGCTTTAGGCTACCGAAACAGCTGTATTATTGCATTTGCAATATTTTTCTTTGGCGTTTCTAACGTAGTAGTTTATTCGGTTTCGTGCACTGATTTTTACCCCTTATCAATAAAGACTAACGTGAGTTTTCCTCTTTTGGAAATAGCGGCCCAAACCATCTGAGACGAAGCATTTTGATAACGCGGAACGTAATGCTGGCTCTCAGGGATGTTATCAAGAGAAACTGACCATATTCTGTCATTTTAGGGGTTGATACTTTGCTATAAATTGAATAGTTTCTCGTCTGGAAAGACAAATTCATCCCCAGCGTGCCAAGCAAGAATTTATTTCACCCTTTGCTTCCTTTTCATCTTAGCAATCTCCGTGAATTTTACATTTTCTATAAGCCTAGCATCCAAGGTCCCTTTTCAAAATGTTTAACATTGATCCTCTCGATATTTTGAGCTCTCGTGCTAGTTTTCTAGCAGATATTTGTCCGTTTCGCCGTATCCTTTCCCTGACCCTTTTCAAAGCCTCTTTTGTCCGAACGGACCTCGGTCTGCCAGATTTTTTTCTGTTATCGGCAGAGGACGTCTCATTACACCTTCAGATAAATGAAATCTGTCTTCACACCCAGGGTTTTCAAGTCTCTGAAATTTTCACCCAGCTGCTCTCCTTTGATAAATTTATTTGTTACAATTTCTCTAAATTTCTTCATTCTACATAGGTAAAGAAAAATTATAATTAGTACAACATATACACTTGCAATAGCTTTATACCTTACACTAAATTGCCTGCAAAATAACTGGGACTACAATAACACATATGCACAACTTTTTAACGTGCTACAAAAGTTGTATGGGAACTTATTGGTCATGGTGTATATCAACCAAAAGCAGGCGCTGATATGCTGCTATTATCCGCATTTAAGGGAAAGCTATATCTAAGCTTCTGCTGTGCACAAATATACTAAACTTGTAATGTGAGATGGTTATTGCGTATTCAATTCATGTGCATAAGGGCCAAAAGGTGGCGCAGCTGTGCTACAATTTAATCCCATTTATGGTAAAGCAATTTCTACGCTTCTATGATGTACAAATATACAGCTCAGTAATTTATACCTAAGTTTGTAAGTTAGATAAATATTATGATAAACTGCCCTGATTCAGTTTGTGTGTATATTGGAAAACAGGTGGCGCAGCTATGTTGCAATATTTCTCGTTAACGGAAAAACTGTATCTCAGCTTTTAACAATAAATATTATAAAAGCAATAAAAGTGTACATCCACTCACTGACTGATTGTCTGAAGGTGGCCATCGTGATTCTATAAGAGATGGAATCAGGAGTTTTGACGTGGAGCTTCACTAAAATTTTAAATAGTTTCAAAGTTTTTTTTTTTTTTTTTTTTTTTTTTTTTTTTTTTTTTTTAAATATTATTAACAAGGGAAGTGTGAATCAGTAAAATTGCTATTCAAACCAAACCACTCTTAAATTAAAGAGCGTGGTCGAAAACATTGGGTACCGTACAAATTTGCTGCAACAACTCCGATGGAGGTGAAATATGCCCTCTATCAGTTTTAGTTATTTTTATAAAAGCCAACATGAGCAGATGGTGCAGTGCTAGCGTGCTTGATATCGGATGCGTAGGTTGTGGGATCGAGTCTCCGCAACGGCGTTTTGTATTTTATTTTTTTATTTCAACTGGAATATTTATTTTTGACATTTTTAATTAAATTAAATCATTATTGTAAGAGAAAATATATTAATTATATAAAAACAAGTTTTTTTGTTTTTTTTTCAGCGCGGACAATTTAATATATATATATTTTTAACCAATTTATTTATTTATTTATTAAATTTAAAGAAATTAATAATTTAACGGGAAATACTTTTATATTATATTTAGGTAAGATTTTGTTAATGATTACATTCAGATAAAATTTAATGATTGTTTTATAAAAATGATTAATTACTATTTATTAACGACGACATTAATAGTAAGAGTTAATCGTCTGATCTCAATTGTATTATTTATTATGGTATTTTTTGCATGAAAAATCCTGAATGATAAACAGCTGTTGCTTAACTGTTCGACGTCGCATTTAACTTTTATTTCAAATGTTTCATTAAACAACTGTCAAGTTTCGTGGTGTCGGAAGAACTGACAATAATATTGAAGACAATGAGAAATTTTCTCGAAATGATTTTACTAATTTATATTTAATTTACATCTAAAAAAAATCAAAATCTGGATAAATATGAATTTTACAAATCAAGTAATCTCGACGAAAAGCCAAATAGTTGACAAAATGTTCGTGATAAACAATAATTGACGGTGAACAAAATTGAATTTCAAATAATTGTGATCAATCGTTTTATTTTTCTCGTTCTAATTGTGAAAAATACTTATGGTTCCATGATTTTTCTACTTTTAATCATAATTGTTATAAATTAGAAACTATATTCGTAGCTTTAAACATGATTTTCTTTTTTATAAATAAAAAAAATAAAAAAATGCATTTCTTAAATTCATTCTCAATACTTTATTAATTGGAATACTCAAAAAAAAAAAAAAAAAAACTTCTTAATGTAATAAATATTTTCTCTTAAATTATTAATTTAATTTAATTAAAAACGTAAAGAAAAAAAAATAATAATAAAAAAAAAAAAAATACAAAACGCCCTTGCGGGGAATCGATCCCACGACCTACGTAACCGAAGTCAAGCACGCTAGCACTGCACCATCTGTTCACACTGCGCGGCGTGTTTTCTTGGCTTTTATAGAAATAACTAAAACTAATAGCGGCCATATCTCACCCCCATGGCAGTTGTTGCAGCAAATTTGTACGGTACCCAATGTTTTCGACTATGCTCTTTAATTTAAGCTTGGTTTGGTTTCAATAGCAATTTTACTGATTCATACTTCCCTTGTAAGTGATATTGAATTTTGAGAATTCATTTAATTGCAGTGACCAGCGGAGCGGGTAAAACCTGCTAGTCGTACACTAAGCGACAAAAAAAAAATAAATAAATAAATAAATAAAAATAAAAATAAAATATAAAAAATACAGACACGACATTTTTTCATTATTTAAAACATGAAAATCTGACATTGACAGATTTTAATTTAGTGCCAGAGGCCTACTGCTAAACTTGTTAATATCGACAAATTCTTCTTTAGTTAATTCCTGACGATCTAAATTCCATGATAAAGTTTTCATTAAATCAAACCAATGTGTTTCAGCTGCAGATACTGTAACAAATAACGTTGGAAGTCCAAACTGTCTTATAGCCGCAAAACAATCTTTTTTGCTCTTTTTCCCAATGAGGGGGAGGTGTGCCTTGGGGGGGACTCATGCCAAAGGTGTGCCTTGGGGGGGACTCATGTCAAAGTTGTACCTTGGGGGGGGACTCATGTCAAAGTTGGGCCTTGGGGGGGGGACTCATGTCAAAGTTGTGCCTGGGGGGGACCCATGTCAAAGTTGTGCCTTGGGGGGGACTCATGTCAAAGTTGTACCTTGGGGGGGACTCATGTCAAAGTTGGGCCTTGGGGTAACTCATGTCAAAGTTGGGCCTGGGGGGGACTCATGTCAAAGTTGGGCCTAGGGGGGGACTCATGTCAAAGTTGTGCCTTGGGGGGGACTCATGTCAAAGTTGTACCTTGGGGGGGAATCATGTCAAAGTTGGGCCTGGTGGAGACTCATGTCAAAGTTGTGCCTTGGGGGGACTTCATTCAATAAATCCCCATTCAATAAACCGACTGAAATAGGCCCTTAGCACTATTAAGAGTGTATTATAAAAATTCGACAACGCTGTACCGACTGAAATAGGGGTACCTTGGGGGGGACTCATGTAAAAGTTGGGCCTGGGGGGGACTCATGTAAAAGTTGGGCCTTGGGGGGGACTCATGTCAAAGTTGGGCCTGGGGGGATTCATGTCAAAGTTGTGCCTTGGGGGGGACTTTATTCAATAAATCCCCATTCAATAAACCGACTGAAATTGGCCCTTAGCACTATTAAGAGTGTATTATAAAAATTCGACAACGCTGTACCGAAATAGGGGTACCTTGGGGGGGACTCATGTCAAAGTTGTGCCTTGGGGGGACTTCATTCAATAAATCCCCATTCAATAAACCGACTGAAATAGGCCCTTAACACTATTAAGAGTGTATTATAAAAATTCGACAACGCTGTACCGACTGAAATAGGGGTTCCTTGGGGGGGACTCATGTCAAATTTGGGCCTGGGGGGGACTCATGTCAAAGTTGTGCCTTGGGGGGACTTCATTCAATAAATCCCCATTCAATAAACCTACTGAAATAGGCCCTTAGCACTAATTAAGAGTGACGTATAAAAATTCGACAACTGTACCGACTGAAATAGGCCTCTAGCACTAAAAACTACTAACCCTGTACGATAGGTCAAGTTGTACCTGGCAGGACTAATCTGCAAATTGTTCCTGACGGGACTATTCTGCAAGTTGTACCTGACGGGACTAATGTGAAAGTTGTACCCCACGGGACTGATGTGCAAGTTGCACCGAACGAACAAACTATTTCTTTCAACGAAAATATTTACTAACCTTGTATGTACGATAGGTCTAATATATCGTATCATATTATATATCTTATTTATCGTAATATAACTAAATACTTATTTCGCTACCTTCTTCGACTTGTTTTAATAAGTATTTTTTATATGCATGAGCAAATCTAATATTTTATAATTTTAAATTTTTTGCATGAAAGCATTATTCCATATTATGCCCCCCCCCCAAAAAAAAAAAAAAAAACTTTTCGATATCATTTGTTTTGATACTGATTATTATTAATTTTCTTTTCTTTTCTTTTTCTTTCCTCCTCCTCAACCCCCCCCCCCCCCGCCCAAACTTTGGCCGGAATGATTGTTTCCTTGATCAGGTCATAGTCGATCAGGGCCCCGCTATAACTTTTGGAGGCTCTAGCCACACCGTGCATATGGTGCCCCCCTCCCTCAATATGCATTTATAGTTAAATATTTTTCCATGTATTATATATTGTACGATTTCTATAATTAGTAGATATTTCAAATGATATAAATAGAATTAAATTATTATGCATCATTCAAAAAATATTTTTTTTTAAAGTTAATCTATGAGAAGAGTAAAATCGAAGAAAACTTGAACTAATGTCGGATTTATCTATAATAGTTTAAATATGCAGTGATAGGATTAGGATGCATTTTTATGAATAACATTGAAACCAGAATAAATGGGTTTTAAGTACTACATTTTGTGAGTTTTCAAAAATACGGCAACAACATAGCACATTTCCAAATTTAAATAAAAATTTAAAAAAAACACAAGTTCTTAAAAATTAAATAAATAAACAAGATTAGTTTATTCTTTGATCCCAGTATCATAAAAGTGGGGGGGGGGGAGATGTTTATGCTTATTTTATCCTATGGCAAAGAATAAGTTCCCAGAGTTAGCAAGATATCCACATGTAAAATGTGTCGGCCGGAAAAGGCATCCGCTAATGAAATCTATAGATAATATAAACATGCATGAAAAAAAGCTATTTTTCCTTTACCACTTCTCTTATCTTAAAAACTGCATAGTTATATTTACATTTTTCTATAATACACAAAAATAGTGACAAATTTTAAAACTTCATTTATAGATTTGGTGCCCCCCAAATTTGGGTGCCCTGGGCCAGTGCCCCATGTACTCATGCCTTAATCTCGCTCTGTATCTGATATTTTCAAAGAAGTTTCATTTAACTGAAAACATATCGATCCTGTGCTTTACGAATAATCTAGACTCCATTCTAATTATAAAATAATTTAGTTCAGTTTGGCTTTTAAATTTCATTCACAGAAATAGTATAATTATACTTTTATGACTTTAAATATTTATTTATTTAAAATTCGAATTTTGCTGCGAAAACACTCGGTTGCATTTTAAATTAAAAAAAATTAAATAAAAATTATACAGACACGACATTATTTCATTATTTAAAACATGAAAATCTGACATTGACAGATTTTAATTTAGTGCCAGAGGCCTACTGCTAAACCTGTTAATATCGACAAATTCTTCTTTAGTTAATTCGTGACGATCTAAATTCCATGATAAAGTTTTCATTAAATCAAACCAATGTGTTTCAGCTGCAGATATTGTAACAAATAACGTTGGAAGTCCAAACTGTCTTATAGCCGCAAAACACGTTTTTTCTCTTTTTTCCAATGAGGGGGAGGTGGGCCTTGTGGGGGACTCATGTCAAAGGTGTGCCTTGGGGGGGGGGGTACTCATGTCAAAGTTGTACCTTGGGGGGGGACTCATGTCAAAGTTGTACCTTGGGGGGCGGACTCATGTCAAAGTTGGGCCTGGGGGGGACTCATGTCAAAGTTGGGCCTGGGGGGGACTCATGTCAAAGTTGTGCCTTGGGGGGACTTCATTCAATAAATCCCCATTCAATAAACCGACTAAAATAGGCCCTTAGCACTATTAAGAGTGTATTATAAAAATTCGACAACGCTGTACCGACTGAAATAGGGGTACCTTGGGGGGGACTCATGTCAAAGTTGTGCCTGGGGGGGGACTCATGTCAAAGTTGTGCCTGGGAGGGACTCATGTCAAAGTTGTGCCTTGGGGGACTTCATTCAATAAATTTCCATTCAATAAACCGACTGAAATAGGCCCTTAGCACTATTAAGAGTGTATTATAAAAATTCGACAACGCTGTACCGACTGAAATAGGGGTACCTTGGGGGGGACTCATGTCAAAGTTGTGCCTTGGGGGGACTTCATTCAATAAATCCCCATTCAATAAACCGACTGAAATAGGCCCTTAGCACCATTAAGAGTGTATTATAAAAATTCGACAACGCTGTACCGACTGAAATAGGGGTACCTTGGGGGGGACTCATGTCAAAGATGGGCCTGGGGGGGACTCATGTCAAAGTTGTGCCTTGGGGGGACCTCATTCAATAAATCCCCATTCAATAAACCGACTGAAATAGGCCCTTAGCACTATTAAGAGTGTATTATAAAAATTCGACAACGCTGTACCGACTAAAATAGGGGTACCTTGGGGGGCACTCATGTCAAAGTTGTGCCTGGGGGGGGGACTCATTTCAAAGTTGTGCCTTGGGGGGACCTCATTCAATAAATCCCCATTCAATAAACCGACTGAAATAGGCCTCTAGCACTAATTAAGAGTGACCTATAAAAATTCGACAACTGCACCGACTGAAATAGGCCTCTAGCACTAATAATATTTTATGTCTCATATTGCCATATAAATATATAGCAAAAAAAAGAAAGAAAAAATGCGTGAATAAATATTTATTTGCAACGCGAAATATGATATTATGTAAAAAAATTTCTACAAGTATTCAAAGCATAATTTTTCTAAAATAGTTTAAATAAATCAATTTAGCTTTACCAATTTCAAAACAATATACTAAAATGCGAATAAAAATGCGCAATTTTAAATTTTACACTTTTGAAAATTTAAATCTTTGAATATTATAATAAGCAAAATTAATGCATAAATAAAAGTTAATTCTGTACTGTTGATAGGATACCTGAAGAATAGTTGTTTAATTTTTAAACGTTGCGGGATTATTATAAAATTTTTCTGTGAATATTTATATACATAAAGCGTAGCTGCAATTTTTTTCCTTTTTTTCACACCTCTTTTAAAAATAGTTACTTTTTTCTTATGTAATTACAGATTTTTAGCTGTTAAAAGCAAAAGTTTTTCTGAAAAAAAAAAAAACAGTGGTGCGAAAAATTCGAAAAAATGAACAGGTATGGTTATGGTCATATATAAATAAAAGCTACACTTTCGATACAATTTGAAGATGAAATGTAATCTCGCTTTATTTTGAAGAACGGATATCGAACCTTCTGAATTTTCAGAGAAACATTTTCACTGGATAATAAAAGCATGTTTATATTCCAAAATTTTTTCACTTTTATATTAAAAATACCTTCTGTATGCCTTTACAAATAATTTTATTTCTGCTGATATTTGATTTTGTTCTTTTCTACATTTCATTACTTTCTTTATCAAATTGTGCTGAAATATGAATTATTTATTTCTTGTAAATGATTTACTGAATAAATTCAGTATACTGTTAAATAATTGAAACTTTCAGTTCATATACGACATTCGATACTTCATGAATATTTTATATCCTCAAATTTCCATGAGAAGAATATTGCGCAAAAACACGAAAGTCAAAACCAAGGTAATATAAGTTTTCGAACTTTTAGAGTAAACAAACTCTGTTGGAATCAATATCCGTTTTCAGTGTTAATCTTAATTTAACTTTCTACTTATTGTTTGAGATTATGTTTACGATAGCACTTTTTAGATGCATAATAAGAATATTCCCCCTCATTCTGGATGATTATGATAACGCGGATGGTTTAGATAAGATGATTTATTGGAGCATACTCTTTTATATCTCTACGCAGATATTTAATATTATTGAACATCGTTATAATATTATAATATATATATATATATACATACATATATATATATATATATATATATACATATATATATATATATATATATATATATATATATATATATATATATATATATATATATATATATATATATATATAAGTTTTGCCCCCGATGGTGTTGTTTGTTTCAAGATAGTGAAGATAATGTGTAACGTACAATTTTTACTCTAGCCAAAATTGAAAATGATTACAACTTAAAGATTTAAAAGAGTTAAACAAAGGAGATGGCCTTTAAAGGTAAAGAACCCATAAGAACAAAGATCATCTTAGAAAATATACCAATTGAACAAATATCACATTTTAATTATTTAAGATGTGAAATATCGTATAGTTACCGCAATGATATACAGAACAAGCTAAATAAATTCCAATACATTTGTGGAACTATAAGAAGAACGTTAAAAAATGCAAGAAAAGGTACCTGAATAAAATTTTTCAAGAGACAATAGCGATACCAACTCTTCTATATAGAAGCGAGACTTGGACGCTCAAAAAGAGTGATGAAAGAGAAATACAATCTTCAGAGATGAAATTTCTAAGGAGCGTGTAGGATTGTTCTATAATTCATAAAATAAGAAACGATGATATCAGGAAGGTGCGAAAAATTAAGCCAATAATACATACTATATTGAACTACAGAAATATGTGGAGAGAACATTGTACTGAACGAATGAGTACTGACCGTACACAAAATATAGGCTAAGGGTGAGAAGAGACAGAGGAAAGCCACATAAAAGATGGATTGAAAGAACAGGCATAAAGAACATAAAGAACTACTATAAAGAACCACATAAAGAACAGGATTGTAGTCTTCAGCCTGATATATATGTTCACTGAATAATATAATAATAATAATTATTATTATTATTATTGAAATGTAGAGAACTTAACAGTTGATTTTTACATGCTATGTTATTTATTTGTCTATTTATTTATTTGTAAAATACTTAAAAGTCAGGTATAAAATTATGTATTCTTTTTAATGAACGATAGAAGCTTTCGAATTCCCCCCATAAAATAGTTTTTTAAATTTCTTTTTTCAAAACATAGGATGAAATTCTTATAATTTTTCTTTCTTTTTCCTAATATTACAGAAATCTATAGAAATATTTCTCTCAGACATTCATAAAACAAAATAACTCTTTCAGCCTTTACAAATATATTCATACATATTTCTAAAATTTCATGAAAATGCACATGCATATATATACAAATAAAAAACAAAAAAGGCATTGTCTATTTTTTTCTAAGAAAAAAACTTTTCTTCTGAAAATTTCTCGTTTTTAAAAATACTTAAAAATTGTAAATTCAAACAGGTTTCCTAAACGCGTGTTATGGAAAAATATTATTATATTTAAAGCATTAAAATATATCAGCATAAAAAATATTATGTGCTTATAACATCTATTTCCATGCATTATTCATAAGTATAATAAAGTGTAATAAAAAGAATATTTAACAATAAAAAAAATAATATATGCATATATAGGAAATAGAAACATTCATACATTTGTTTGCTGTTTAACAAAAAAATTATATACGTATATATAACGTAATGTTAGTGTGTGTATTAGTTAAAAACTAAACAATAACTAGGCCGATTTATGTGCGGTTTCTTGAAAAATAATCTGCTTATTCTGAGAAAGATTGAAAGCTACTGAAAACATCGATCTGATAAATAGAAGGAATGTCAGAACTTGTATAATATAATGATTTGTAGTGACATCTGCAATTAAATATTATGGTTACTGTTGGCATTAACACTACTTTTTATGCCATTGAATCGTGAATGTTGGCTTATAATTCTCAATTTTCGTACCAAAAAATGGGAAATAAATCAAAGCCTTCGAGCTGAGATTTTAAATTATATAATTCTAATTACTCAAAAATATGTCAAAAAAAATATAACAGCTTTAGAATTCTTAAATATTTAATAACAATTTGATGCCAATAAAAAATATTTTTAAATGTTAATTTATTTATTTATTTATTTATAAAGAGAAATACGTCTAATTAAACGTGCACAATAAATTTGAAACAACGCCTTAATAAAAATTAAAATTGCATGTACTAAAAAATTAATTTATATATAAAACACAATGTTCGCTATAGACTGAACAAGAATGAAAAACCACCTGGTTCGCATAGCTTTTAAACACTTTCCAACTGGTCGCCCCCTTTGAATCATTTAACCTTGAATGTATTTACCACAATGATGACACCTTAAAAAAAAAAAAAAAATTGTATTTAATTAGGAAAGAAGAAATCTCTCTAAAAATACTTTTGTACTTTATTACTTATTTCAAAGAAAAGCCATATAATAAAATGCATTTCTGTATCCCTTATGCAGCGATTGTCTTTGTAGCATTTTGTATAAAATAAAGAAGTCTGCAAAAGTATATTTTGCTTTAGCTATGCGGTAAAAAACGTCATAAAAGCATGTTTACCGCTTTATATCTAAAAGAAAAGCATTAAAAGGACAGTTTTATGTTGTCCCCTTTGCATCTAAACTTCTAATACACATCAGATGTTGTACTAAAAGAGTTCTCCTTTCTATGAAAAATTGCATTGCACAGTTTCTCATTTTATCTCATAAAGAAAAAAAAAAAAAAGTTCATTAAGCCATGTAAACTAATCAGTTACGTTAATCATACCTTATTTTACAGGAAAAATGGTTTTAAAGAACATAAATATGTATATTAATTTCATTTTCTTGTATGTAGTCTAAAATATTAAATTATGCTTTAAAAATATATCTCGCATAGACCATAATGCGTCAATACTTTTTTGTACATTTTTGTATCAAAACCATTTGATTTATTTATACCATTTTCACAAACGAACATACCATAATGAAATCGAATGTCATAAATTAATTTTAAGCTTCTGAGGCCTTCAAAAAGGCCTAACAACGCTAACGGAAATTAGAGCACGGATATACACAAGCACAGAAAGACAGAAAAATAGTCTAATTGAATACATAATCATCTTCAAACATTGTTGAAAAAAGTGAAAACTCTTAATAGAAACGAAAATGCGATTAAACAACTTCCAATTATAGTCCTTAATAGTATATACAGTCGGCTGCAAAATTATTCGAGCACTAGCAATAATCCTTGCCAAAAAAAAAGTACACTTAATACAGCTCTGTTAAATAAATCCTTATCGAGTCATGTTCTTAATCAGTCTAAGAACATGATTCGACAAGGATTTACTTAGCAAAACAGTCTTAAGCGTACTTTTTAAATATAGGAATTATTGGCTAGTGCTCGAATAATTTTGCAGCCGACTGTATATATATTAAATTTGAAAAATAAATAACTATTTTTTTGGTACATTATAATTTTTGCAGCATAAAAATATTCAAATATGATTTATAAAATGCCTTTCATAGAGCGTAAAGCATTGTAATTCTTTAGGCTGTCCCTGCACACAAAAAAGTCGTGGTTTTATATAATTTTCAGTAGGGACATGTTATAGGAAATAAAATAAATATATAAATAAATAAATTAGTTTGAAAATTTTCGAAAAAATTTACAAATGGTAGAGCACAGACAGACAGTAAGACAGCTTGAAGTCACATACGTTTTACAAATTCGTTTGGAAAAGTTAAAAGTACTGGACCCTGGACGGATTTAAGCACAAACTGATCTACGTTGCTGGAGAACGTCCATTGAATTCTTCGATCTGACTAGTACACAGAAATTTAGCGGCCTAAATATTTTTCTAATACACTGAGAAAAAAAAAGTATACCGCCTTCATCTAGAATGAATAAGTGGTCATTTTCTAAATCCCTTAACTAGAAATATAGATTTCCGAGCTAAGCGCATAAGCTACGCCAATAAACTGAGTAGACGAAATAATCGACAATTTCTAGCCTGCACATTTCTAGATGGTGAAACAATATTCTGAATATTCTGAATCATTTGTATTGCTAGAAATTCTTGCTTGATTTTCTAGAACTGGGTAATAAACCAAGATTATAGTTGCTGAAACCCGCCTCTTGTATTCGCATTTATTTGCAGGAATTTTTAAATAACTTTGCGCTCGATAATATAGGCAAACGCTCTAGAATTCTAATAGAGGTTTCTAGAACTCGCTTTCAAAGCGGACTAGAATTTATAAGGATGGCATGGAACTATTTTTTCTAGAGCCACAATTTAGATCCTAGATGTCAGCTACAAAATTTTTTCCGAGTGTGCGAATTCTTTCCAGCAGCTATTTTGTTTGTTACATGACCTGTGTTTGCCTATCATCGCATTGGCCGTGTCACTTTGAAATTTTGTCAGACGGTTATTTTCCCCACTTTATCATAAAGAGGACATCTATAAAGCCGGAATTTCGTTTATTTCATTTCTTGTGTCTATCTTTTGTTCTTTAGAAACTATAACACTCGCACAGCAGCGACCGGCAGTGATTAGCATGCTCTAGCGGATTATCACCGAGTTTAGTATTAAGAAGATTGATGAGGTTTGCTGAAGATATTTAAAAAACTAATTAAAAACATTCCTTGGTGGCGTTTTGCATAAAAAATCTGAAAAACACAGCAATGAAAATGACTCATGCACGATGCATAACAATATATATATACATAAATATGTATATGTCTCCAACTTGATAAGATCTTTATGTACACATACATGTGTATATGTGTACATGTGTGCGCGAGTGAGAGAGAACGTTTAAGTAACAGTTCATAAAACAGCAAGAAAATATTATTATTATAGAATATACCATTTTTCTCTTTTAATATGTAATTTTAAATTAAAGCTCATCATTTTTAATGAGACTAAGGGTAGGCATCGCAGCGCTTCAACATTTTTACGATTGTTTTATTTTAATGTCACCACAATTTTTAAAAAGAAAATTTTCATCAAGGTTTTAGTGCTATTATATCATCGAAATCTTGGAGAAAATTTTCTTTTTGAAAACTGTGGTGGCAGTGAAATAAAATAGTCTAAGAGCCAGTGAAAAGCTACCTGTATGTATTTGACCAGACATGGATTTTTGTACATTGAGGCCCCTATACCTACCATACATGAGATGGGGCGTTACTAAGCCCAGAGTGGTGGACGCGGCGGGCGCTCTGTTAAGACAGGTATCGATTTTTGGAGAATTTTAAATTCATTTGATCACGTCTGCCGTTTGGAAATTTGGAAATATATTATTATTATTATCGGAAAATAACAATGGCAGACCATTAACATTGTGGCAGACAGTTTTGAAAGTGCTGAAAAAAATAAACTTTTGAAAGTAATTGACCAGATCTGCCATTGATATATATTATTTATTAAGGTCTTAAAAACTTATATTCGCCACGGCAGACGTTTTCATTGAGTACATACTTCAGCAGGCAATAAAATCTTAGCAACTACACGGTCAGATGTATATGTATTACGTTCCCTATTTTACATCAATGATTTACTTTATCAATGTTTTTATAGTAATTAATATTCAATTTTGTAAACTATGGACTAAAATTTATAAGTTTGATGATAAAAAAGTAAATATATTTCGAAAGAATCTCAAATATTAACAAATAATCATTCAAATATTTATTTTATTTTGTTCTTTTTATTTATTTAAGATACAATTAACAAAAATGAATTAAAAAAAAATAAATCATGCATGCATTACAAAATATATATTTCTTTCCATTTGTTTGAATCTTCATTCATCATCATCAGAGTCATGTATGACGTTGTGTGACTCGTCTTCATCATCCATTGAATCGGATTCTGTAAAATAAAACGTAAATTATAGAATAAAAGGAATGTGTATATTGATTCAAGCATATTCGGTAAAGAATTAATTATAATGGACTTATCAGGGATCTCAGTGATTAAGTCACTCACAGAAGTTGGGAGTTGATATCCTTCGAACCATTTGAATACAAATTTATCGTCTTTTCAATCCAACCATACTCTAATGGATCCAACGTGGTAGGTTGCTTTTTGTAAGCATTTTTCCAAACAGTTGAAATATAATGCGCATTTAAAAGTTGCTAGTAAAACTCACTTTTACACGGTGGTATTGAGCTTGCGTCAAAATTCAGTAATTTTTTGCTAAAATTTTCATCAACGTCGGAAGATTTATAATTGCTGACGAAAAGTTGGTACCTTCCATCATCAACGTCAATAGATTTTTTTGCATTGTAGAGCTGGCAGGTAAACTTCTGAATACCGTTAAATACCTCTTTTAACTGGTCCTCAGTCAAATTTTCTTCACCAAGAGTAGCAAATGCTTGTTAAAATTCTATATTTTTTTTCAGCAAAGTAAAAGGTCTTTTCTTCCCTTTATTAAAGAAAGTCGGATTGAAATCACATCTGTGAACGCATGGAAGCCGATTAAGCTTTTGGCTAACAATTCACCAAGCTCGTTATAAATTTTTGTGACGTCAATATACCTTTCGTTATTTCCTGTTCCATTAAGCATCCAAATATTAGAATTAGAATTTTGTAATTGTGTCATATTCCCAATCATTATAATCAAAATATCGGTATCAGAGGCTCTAAAAACAATATTCGACTGCTCAGCGATATTGCAAGCATGATAGATAATCTTGGTATCAGCTTCTTCATGTGAAGGACAACATAAATTTTCAACAACACTTGATTGGATCTTGTCGTCAACAACTTGATACGAATGACAATTTCGGAAATTTAAAAAAAATCTGTCTGTTACCCAAAAATGATTTCATTTCCTCTCTACACCAATGATTTGTAAAAAAAATCTATCAGAGCTTCCTTAAATTTAGTATTCTTCCATTCTTTTGCAAAATCTGATGTTCGCAACTGTTCAGGCCCCGAAATTGTAAAATCAATCAATGATGCTTCATGACGTAGACACTTTTCACTATCTTTTATTGATGGAAACAAATATTGGTCAAAGATTACATCAATTCTCCGGGTGGAATATTTTGATACCATTTGCAGAAATTTCTTTGAAATACTCCCGAATGTTTTGGGAACTTCTTTCATAGAATGTAGAATGAAAAATCCATCAATTAAGAATACATCTATATTACGTGGTGGTTCCTGATCAATATTAGGTTCAAGGCATTTTACTTGTACAGATTTGTCAGTTTTACAGAAACCACCATCTAGATGACATAAAGTCAGAGGTACAGAAGATATTGGATACGCTAAAATTTTGAGAACATCAATTTGATGGTCCATCGAAATTCCCAACAAACGTCCGAATAAATCTCGCTGTAACTTGATCTCTTGCTGCTTACCTCCAGCGGTTGAGTTTGAATTTGTGGGAACTTAACAGGGCCCTCTCAGGTATAAACCCTGAATTATTTGAATGCTAGTAACTATAAAAGATAATACTATAGGCTAGAATGAGTACAAAAGTGATACATAGGGGAAAAAATGATAGCTATATAGACAGTCTATGCATAGATCTGACCAGGTAGTAGCTAAGTCTTGTTATCTACTGAAGTATGTACTCAATGAAAACGTCTGCCGTGACGAATATAAGTTTTTAAGACCTTAATAAATAAAATATATCAATGGCAGATCTCGTCAATTACTTTCAAAATTTTATTTTTTTCAGCACTTTCAAAACTGTCTGATACAATGTTAAACGCGCGATAATGGTCTGCCATTGTTATTTTCCGATAATAATAATAATATATTTTCAAATTTCCAAACGGCAGCCGTGGTCAAATGAATTTAAATTTCGCCAAAAATCGATACCTGTGTTACCTGAGCGCCCGCCGCGTCCACCACTCTGGGCTTAGTAACTCCCCATCACATGTATGGTAGGTATAGGGGCCTCAATGTACAAAAATCCATGTCTGGTCAAATACATACAGGTAGCTTTTCACTGGCTCTTAGACTAAAACGATCGTAAAAAAATAGGAGCGCTGCGACCACTGCTCTTTTATACTTATTAATAAAAATAATGATAAATTTTAATATTCATCTTCAGGTTTATGTGTAAGTCACGACGTTAGTAAACATAGTCCAAAGTAAGGTAAAATGTGTCTTAAAAAAAACTGTCAGTGTCAATTACTGTAACACTGAGTGGGTGTCAAATAAAAATTCATAAAAAAAAAAAATAATAATAATAATGTTAGCATATGTATATATTTTAAAATATATGTGGTTCTGAATGTCTTTCATACCATATGTAATAACTTAAGATTTCTAAAAAAATATTTTTTGATGACTAGAACATTAAAAACATCAGAGATTGCCCTAAAAGTGTCAATCACTGGTGCACTTACTCTACATCTTAAAACACACATAATCACGTAAAGAATCGATACCGTAATTTTTGCCCGAATACAATGCTTCTATTACCTACGGCAGTTGGAAAATGAAAGTAAAAAATAACATATGCTGTTTTGAAAATAAATCGTTTATAAAAGAAAAGAAGTAAAACAATTTCAATATCTGGAAAGTAATGTTTTAGTACAAGATGCCCGAATGTCATATTTCTTTGTTTTAATTAAAATAGAAAAAATCTGTTTTTAATGTTGCTTGCTTTATTAATTTTCAGTAGCGCGATCTTAAAAATTTTCATATGTAATATAGATGTTATACATTTTATCGTTTATTATTCATCCTTTCTAATAAATACGATCTTTATAAAAATATTTGATCTTTTGCATTCATTGAGAATATTGTAAAGTACTATAATAATAGAGACAATAAAAAATAGTTTATTTTATTTTATATGTATATATATTATTTGCCTTTTATAGAATTTAAGACAAAAGCAGCTATAAAAAGTTTATTTATTAAATCTCTGGATAATTATCTCTCTTTTTCTAAAAATACTATACCTTTCTGTCTATTAATATTTTCTGAGTTATATATATGTTATTTACATATGTGTTGGTGATATATGCTATTTACATATATTGACACATGTTATTGATATCTGTTATTAACATATTGACGTATGTTATTTACGTTATATGTTGATGACAAACTTCTGCAAGAAATAAATATTACATATATATAATACACTTGAAACATTAAAGCTTCACTTCATAATGCATTTAATAATATTCTAATATATAAGACGATTTCTTATAATATGTGTTTCTTTTAATGCACCTGTTTTATAATTCAAAACGTAAATAAATTTCTCAAAAGCCTTTTGGATTAATAAAAATGAAACGCGGTTTATAGCAGAGTCATTGTTTGCCAGTATATGCATGATAGAGAAAAACTGGTTTTCGTTTTGGTTTCAGCAAACCAAAAAATATAAAGATCAGCCCAAATTATCAATTAAAAGTTTTAGATGAAGACAGGTGCAATTAGTTATTATATATATATATATATATATATATATATATATATGTGTGTGTGTAACTAAGTAACAAAAATTGCTTTAAACTAAGTATGCATTATAACATGATACAAAGCCAGTTTTAAGCATAAGTGTTAGTAATAGTTTATATTACATGTGTCATTTATATGCAATGATTTGTAACAATATTGTGGATTTACATCAATCCAATACCTTAATCTGATGAGTCATAGTAAAAAATAACTGATTCCATGTCGGTTAGCACAACATTTCTTAACTTCTGTTTAAAAGTGGTCTTGTTTTTCCTGAATTGTTTCATGTGCTTGTATTTTGATTTCTTTTTAAATGTTGCGCAGTGTACCGTCTTGCAAGAAGGGGATAAAAATAATAATAATCTGGTGTGTCACTCACACGACTTTCTCTTACCCTGAAATTTAATACTATAAATACAGGTTGCAGATTAAAACCTATGATAACCAGTACTGTTATGTAAACCGGTGTTAAACAATTCATATTAGGCTTCTGAAGAGTTTTATATGATAATTAGTTCTGTGTGATGGGGGCTACCGCACCCCTCAACCCCCCGTTTCATTAATGAACCTACATTTATATAGAATTTAATTCGATTATTAAAAAATAATTCTGTTTTTCAAAAATAATTTATTAAAATTATTATTTAAAAAAATTATCTTTTAGGATAATGGAGACGATTTCCATATTAGAGAAGTAGTATAACACCAAATATCCAAAAAAAGTCCATTTTATTCTCAATATTTACATATATATATATATATATATATATATATATATACACGATTTTTTTTTCTAAGTTTTATTTTCGTTAAAAGTAAAAAAAAAAAAAAAAAAAAAAAAAAAAAAAAATACATAACTTTGTTTTAAATTATCGCAGATCGATGGTTCAACCATTCGTTTTAAAGGTATTGGCGAGCTCTTTTGAAAGATACCCATCATGAAAATTTACTCCCCTCGAGGGGGACTTCCTCCCCAGGGGGCAGGCGAGGCTCCTACATATATAAAAAAAATTTCCCAGTTAACTATCTCTATTACAAAAAAAATATATATATTCGTTTCATTTGGTTTAGTACAGTCTATAGACATTAAACTCTACTTTCCTGCAATTTCCCCCATATACGTAATGTATTAGAATTCTTTTGATTGTCCCTGTACACGAACCATTTGCTTGATCTTAACGAAAAGCTTACTGTAGCATCCCTATATGATACACATTTAGAATACCAAGTTTGAACTTTCTGCCATAATTTGTTTTTGAGATATGCTGATAACAGAAAGACACACAGACACACAGACCATTTGCTAAAAACATGATTTTCGTATTGAGGGGACCTCAAAACGTGTAAATGTAACAAAATCTCGCGTTCGTAAATTTGACCCAAAAATAATACTTTCTCTACCTTATGGGTAAGAGAAAGTAAAAAACTTTATCTGGGTTTTATTTTATTCCTTACAAACTTTTAACATATAGCAATTAACTGATTGGTAAAACACAAACAGCATGCAGTTGTACAGAAAATAAATGATTAAAATAAAGAAATTATGCACGAGTAAAGAAACACCAAACACGCTATTCTATAAACTTTCAGTGTAAACAAATTAGTTTGGTAAAATTGGTTATCATTTTGAGTGGCAAAATTAATAGTTTTATTTGTTACACAATTTAATTAAAAAATAAGGTTTCCTTATAAAAAAAAAATAATATGGTGTGTCACTCACACGACTTTCTGTTACCCTGAAATTTAATACTATAAATACAGGTTGGAGATTAAGAGGTAAGATAACGATGTTATGTAAACCTATGGTAAACAAATCAAATTAGACTTCGGATGAGTTTTATATGATCATTAGTTCTGTGTGAGGAGGGGCTACCGCCCCCCTCAACCCCCCGTTTCATTAATACACCTAGATTTATACAAAATTTAATTCGGTTATTAAAAAATAATTCTGTTTTTAAATAATAATTTACTGAAATTATTATTTAAAAAAATTATCTTTTGTGATAATGCAGACGATTTCCATATTAGAGAAGTAGTATAACACTAAATATACAAAAAAAAGTCAATTTTATTCTCAATGTTAAAAAAAAAAAAAAAAAAAAAAAAAAAAAAAACGACTTTTTTTTCTAATTTTTTTTTTTTTTTTTTTTTTTTTTAGTTAAAAGTGAAAAAAAACGATAGCTTTGTTTTAAATTATCGCAGATCGATGGTTCAACCATTCGTTTTAAAGGTATTGGCGAGCTCTTTTGAAAGATACCCATCATGAAAATTTACTTCCCTCGAGGGGGGACTTCCCCCCCAGGGGGGAGGCGAGGCTCCTACATACATAAAAAAAATTTCCCAGTTAACTATCTCTATTACAAAAAATATATATTCGTTTCATTTGGTTTAGTGTAGTCTATAGACGTTAAACTCTACTTACCTGCAGTTTTCCCCATAGACGTAATGTATTAGAATTCTCTTGATTGTCCCTGTACACGAACCATTTGCTTGATCTTAACGAAAAGCTTACTGTAGCATTTGTATATGGTACACATTTAGAATACCAAGTTTGGAAGGTCTGCTACTATTTGTTCTTGAGATATGCTGATAACAGACAGACATACACACAGACATACAAACAGACATACACACAGACACACACACAGACACACAGAAATACACACAGACATACACACAGACACACACACAGACACACAGAAATACACACAGACACACACACACAGACCATTTGCTAAAAACATGATTTTCGTATTCATGGGACCTCAAAACGTGTAAATATAACAAAATCTCGCGTTCGAAAATTTGACCCAAAAACAATACTTTCTCTACGTTATGGGTAAGAGAAAGTAAAAATCATTATAAAAATTTAGCATAATTGTTTATTTGAGGTTAACACAGTAATAGATCCAAAAATTGCTTTAATCCTTCCTCGTAAAATGCTATTCTTATCTTCATGACGCTTTTTATTGTTGTAGTTTATTACAAAAAAACATATCTTTCATATTGCTAACTTATTAAAATAATGCTATTTGGTCTATAAATCTTTAAAAAAAAAAAATACATTATTAGTAGCAATAAATGAGAAATTGAAAACTAATTTTTAAAGTATAAATAATTATTCTTTTTGGTATTGTAACAGAAGCCTGTTTCTCACGTAAGTTTATGCAAACGTGCGACTAAAAGGATTTATAACATTAAGTATCCTGTACACTTTCAAAAAATTCACATAATTTTTAAAAATCCTTAAAAAAAAAAAAAAAAAAAAAAAAAAATTGCATGTAATTAGTATATGTATAGTAATCATGAGCTGTAGCATTTCGCACTAAAACTTTTTCCAATAATTAAAATTAGATTAATAGCACAAATATATCATTATTTAAAACCCGAATAAACTACTACGTCAGAAACGCCAAAGAAAAATATTGGAAAAGCATACAGCTGTTTCGGTAGCCTAAAGCGTGGCGTCTTCAGTGCAAAAAGGTGTCCGTGCAAAAAGGTACCGTCACTTCAGTGCAAAAAGGTACCGTCTTCAGTGCAGTTCCTCTTTGCACTGAAGACGGTACTCTTTAGAATACCGAAACAGCTGTATGCTTTTCCAATATTTTTCTTTGGCGTTTCTGACGTAGTAGTTTATTCGGGTTTTAATATTCCAACGCCAAGTCTCCTGTTGTTATATCATTATTTATTCAAAAGACTACACTGTTAAAAATTTGGTGTTAGTTTGAACCAAAACTTGGTACTGAAGTAGCTGCAACCACTTGATGGTTTAACCTTTTACCATGGTTTGGTAAATATATGCTGACCCAAATATTAGTATTATGTTTTAATTAATAAAAAATAAATAAGTAAATAAAAATAAAAATAATTCAAAATTGGACTGAGATGATCGAACTGAAAACCTTCTTGGCTCAAATCAAATACTCTGGCACCGTGCAACGTTTTCTTGCCCACAAATTTTGCTTCGTGGATTTTGATAAATGGGGCAAATTTTCTAGAGTCTTATCTTGGTCCATGGGTGAGTTGTTGCACAAAATTTGATCTTTACTCTATGTTTTCGACTACCTTCTTTAATTTAACCACTTGAGTACGTCGTCGAAAGAAACGGACGGCTTCCCGCTACTAGGCTTTGCAGGAAAGCAAAGACAATTTTGGGAGACGCGTAGATACAAAGCGCAAAATAATAAATTGATGGTCGCACTCTATGTTACTCAACTTTAATCATCATACATTAATTTATTTATCCAATTTAAATTATTTTTACAGTCGTCTTACATTTCTTAAATTCCGACCCACTAGTATTTTCGTCATCCATATTTCATTCAAATTCTTAAATAAAATTCAAAACGAAAACACTCACGTGGTCTAAAATTTATAAATCACTAACGAAAACAAAAACTTACTCTAAACACTAACAAAGCAACAAAAATACAAACAATTCCTGGTAGATAATCAGTTCTAACGCCCCCTCCCTTTCTTGGAGTGGACGTTTTCAGTATACTATTGATTCAAAGTGTCCATGTGATCTCAGGTGGAAAAAAAGCATAATATCTCCGCTACTAGACACAAGAAAACATTATTGCCCTTGCAACGATATGATTCTCTTTTGTGTATAGTGAAAAGAGGGAACTACGTACGGAGCGTACGGGGCCGTCGTTACGCACGTAGTACAAACTACGTACGCATCATACGTAGCCGTAGTGAAGTGGTTAAGCTTGGTTTGGTTTCAATAAGAATTTTACTGATTCATACTTCTCTTGTGAGTGAATGTGTAGCACCAAGTTTTGATGCAACTTAAATTCTATCGCAAGAAGTAGAAAACTTAAAAGTGAGGTTGAACCATATTATGGTATTGTTTGTAACTTTACTCTATATAGTATTTCAAGTTTGAACTGAAATTTTTAACAGTGAGTTATTAATCTAAAGAAATATTTAAATTGCTTTGTATGCGATATAAGATTTCTGTCAACTCAAGGATATTAATTTAAATTTCTAATGCTATATATATATATATCAGTCGCTAAGAAAATCTAGTCTTATATACTGGTTATAAAAATATTATGTTAATTTTACACAAGGTATCATTTTTTCTTATTTTGTTGTGTGCTAGAATTATTTTAATAAACAATGTCATTGTTATTATAAATTTTTCATTTATATTAATGCACACTCTTAAATATCACTAAATATTCTGCTAGTTTTTAATTTATAGAAGATGGATATTTTGTGGGAAAAAACCCGCAAATTATTTGTGCATTATAAAAATAACTTAAATTCTGAAGCTGAAGCTAATATATTTTACGTGAAGATGCTAATACAAATATTTTAAATATTTACATTTCTCTTACCAATTTCAAAGAAAAACATTTATTTTACAGACATTAATTAAATTACTTGTACTTTGAGTATAAATATTTAAAGCGCGCGTAGTATTTTTAACAAAATTTTTGGTTGCTCAAACTAAAGAAAACAAATCTTCGATTTCCAGCACCTAAAAGCTTTATTTATTTATTTATTTTGAAACTATTATAAAAATTACCCTTTCTCTCTCTCTCTCTCTCTCTTAAAACTTAAATATTTTGATAGTTTATAAACTAAAATTTCATGTTTCATGTTTTTCAAAATACATTTGAATTTATTTTCAGTATTTCCTATTCTTTATACATACAAATTGAATTAGTAACTTTCATGTATTTTAAGAAATTTTCTATGAAAAATTTATATATATATTACTAAAATTAATTTTACGTGTAAATGAATTAGAAAAAGATAATAATAATGATAACTGCGCTTCGATGCAGCTTCGAAACGTTATAGTTTCTAAGATGTTTGCTTCTCTTATGTATTTGAAGGATTTTTAGTAAGTAGAAAGCAATTCGAAAACATTAAAAAACAAGATTATTTTATTATTATTATTTATTTCAAATTTTTTAACAGCATTGCCTGAGAAAATTGGAGACATTGGGTAAATGTGACATATTTCTCTTTTCTATAGTAAAAAAAAAAAAAAAATGCAATTTATAAAATTCTTAGGATTTATTTATTTTTTCTTAACAAACAACAGTTTTAAATATAGTGTAACCACGTTTCCTACGCCTAGCATTGAGGACGAGTCGAAAATCTTGGAGGGTTTCCAAGTTGACCAACAGGTTTGAATTTAGTAAGCATCCAATCATTCGGTATTCCCTTATCGCTTATTTTCTCTCAACGAAAAGCTTGTCTCCCCTATTTTACTAGTGGACTCGTTGAATCAGCACTTGCGCAGAGGCTTCCATGGTCGCAAGAAATGTAGTTAAAAAATATTCTTCAACCACATTTCATGAAACCATGGAAGCATCTGTGCAGATGCTAACTGAAGGAGTCCAATGCTAAAATAGTGGTGACAGCCATCTGATTCAGAGAAAATGACCAATAACACAGAGCGCCGAATTATTGGAGGTTTTTCAATTTTCAAACTGTCGGTCAAGCTGGTATCCCTCCAACATTTTGGACGCGTCCTCACTACTAGTTTTAGAATATGTAGCTGAACTGTAATTTTACGTTAATGGATGATATAAAGTTTTAGTGATAGGCTAATTATTAAAAGAGAAAATATCATTATTTGGAATGAAAAAATTTCTTCCATTGTACCCCAAGGTTTAGGTTCTAAAAGTACACAGGTATGGGATCTATTACGACATATTAATTAATCAATTTTTTTCATTGATCATAATGTACATTTATTGCTTCCATTATAAAATTTACAATATAATACAGTTTTCTACTTTATGTGATGCAATATTATCAGAAAACATTACATAAGATGCTTCTCGCAGCGATTACACATCCATTGTCTAATGATGTTAGCAGAGTTTTGATATAATTAAAGTCAGTCAAAGACCTATCTACTTTATCTGGAATCTGGATACGCAAATTTAAAGCGATCACCTTTCTTGGTTAAAATTGATATAAACTTCTGTGTTTTTAAATTAATTTCATCAACTATGCTTGCAAAAAATATCTGAGTACGTTTCCTAACAGATCTTACCAATATAAAATTATTTTATTTTATTCTCAAAAAGGGTTTTTCTTCTTCTGAAGAGACATGCATAGATATACTACGATCATTATCTTCTGTCTTACAGACTTTTTGTTTCTGATGTGATTTTCCGGCTAGTTTCTTCATCTTTTTTGTCAAGCGTTTATATATATATATTTAATGTCTTTTTAATCAGACGTATTTATGTGAATTATGTATTTTCGTTGTTTCCCATTAAATGTGGATATGTTTCTTGCTGGGATATTTTGATACGGTCATATTGTTTCAAATGTGATTGGTTTTTACATTAGCGTAGGTGACTTCTGATTCTAGTTGCATAAAAGAGGCGTTGACCGTCATGTTAAAATGCCATTATCTGCCATTTTCTTCTGTCTCACAGAGTTTGTTTTAGGTGTGATTTTCTGGCTGGTTTCTTCATTCTCTTTGTCATGTATTTTCTTTTTCTTTTTTCTTTCTTTTCATTATTTTCAATATCTTTTCTCAGGCATGTGGGGACGTGTCCTCTGTTGATTTCGAATCGGACCCTTAAGTGAGTAAGGGGATCGGCAGCCAGACTCGATTGATACAATTGTCGGAGGAGCTCCACCTCCAGAGTGGTGTCCACAGGGACCAAGCCAAAAGCAAGCCGACGGAGGCCTCAAGGATGATCATGATATTGCAGAGAGGAGTCAATTCTGAGGGACAGAAACTATGTCAGACTGTTTAGAACGCTGTCCTAGCCGCCTGGGCTGTAGACGCACTAACAAAGCCCCACCGCCTTGGTGTAGTGCAGACTCCTCAGATACATTGCAGGGGTTGAAATTCTCTTGGTGTGGCGTAAGGGAAGAGGTGGTAAGAAGCCGTCGCTGGGCTACTTCGAACTTAAGCTGCCTTCAAACTCTGGCAACTTTTAAAGCGTCAACGCGGTCTCTTTTGATATTCCTTTGATGTGGTTTTTGAGAGTTGATGCTTGATGCTCCGCTGGAGTCCAGGCTCACAAACCTCCTAGTGTGATAATTGCATGAGGACTGGGTCTCTTTTGTAAAAGAGCAATAAAAAGTAATGTCCTTCATTGTAACATGTGCAAAATTTCAAGTGTTACATTCGGACAATGGATAATTTATGACTTTTGGAGCTCTGCTTGTTGCCAAAGTTTGAAGGCAGCTTTAGAAGTGCGCAGAGGACGGTGACCTTGTGAAGTCGTTACTTCACATATAGGAGTTTTCATTACGGTTTTAAATAAATTTAATAATTAATTACTATATTTTCAATAAATTGAATGTCTAACAAAATTCTAAATTACTTTTAATATTTAATCGCATTTGTCTCTATAAAAAAAATGTCTTAATTTTAATAATATTTTATCCGTTAGGCTATTAAATAAATCTTCTGAGAACAAAAACATATTCTTTAAAATTAATAATTTATTTCTGCTAGTCATCTGTTTAAATGACATCTCTCAGAATTCTAATATCTCCTAAATCATTTAATAAATCAAAATATAAAAAATATTACTTTCATTTATTAACCGCTGTGTATACATAATTACATTTTCATTCTTTTAAATTGCGTAAGTCCACTTTATGATAACTAAATTACGCAATAATTTTCCGTTGTAATATCATTAAAGGGTAATTTATATTTCTAAATGACAGGATGTGCAATAAATCGTAGTCTTTCTGTTTACCTTACGCAACGATTTTCTGGCGATAAAATTTGGCATAGGTGCTTGGCGTTAATTCTTTAACGAACTCTCTAAATTCAAAATATTTATATTAATTTATTCGAGAGACAATGGATTATGTTTGGCTGTAAAATCTGGCACTATTTCGAAATACTTGGCGTGATTCAGCAGTTTGATCTCGATTGCGAGATTGAGAACTTCAGAATTCGCTCTAAAACTACTGCTAAGATAACATGTGATCACGTAGCTCTCTCTCTCAACTCTACCTTTAGCATTCTCGTAACTTACGGTCAAGATGTACTTCCACTATTAAGGAACTGATGATTTTCCTATGAAACCTCTCCAAAATAAAATATATTATACAGCAATCAATTAGTCTTTTTTACTTTAACGGCCATCTTTTTCAGCTGTATGGACCTGGACAATAATTAGGAACTTTCTACAGTGGAATTCCAGAATTCTATATAATAGGCCTGTTCGAGGAAGTGAAGCTACGCGTTCCGACTTGAGTGGGCGGTCAAGTCGCCGTTCTGAGTATCCCAGACGAGAGGCTCCTGTGCGACCTAAGCCAAGTAGGACCTGCTACAAAATGGGCGTTTTTGCGACCCACTACGGCTATGGCCAGCAGCGGCTAAGAAACTAATAAAAAGTGTAAACAAATAAAGTTCGTAAACACTTAAAATACTTTAAGTTTTTTTTAACGAATTTTAAAAACTTAATTATTATAAAAATTACTTTCAAATGGAAAAGTACACTGGTAAATTGTTCAATAAAAATTTTACGAAGAATGTTATGCTTGTCGAAAACTTTTACTGCATTAATTTTCCTAACATAAGTTTTAATTCTTCTCAAAATGAAAAAGAATACGAAAAGAAAAAGAATTTTTCGACACTTTAATCTTTCTTGCTTCTGTCACTTTAAGAAATTAAATTTCAGACACAAAGCTGATTAAGAAAATTAACTTTCCTCTTTAATAGATAATTCAAATTTACTTTGCACAAGAAAGAAAATATAGTGATGTTCCTGAAGAGTATTGCAAATACATTATTAAATATTGAGTTGCACTTAATTATTTAGAGGAAAATTTTCTTCAAAAATATTTTGCATTTAGAGGAAAATGTTCATAAGAATTGATGTTTTACTTGTAACAATAATTGTGTGTGCCTCAGTACATATTTGGAATGTCTTATATTAGTCATAACTAATGTTTGCAAATATTTCATTTTTTAAATATGATTGCATATACAATTTTTCAGGAGTTATTGCTTACATGTTCAGGACATATTTTTCATTTAGAAAATTATTGCCTAAAATAGGCTCTTTTTATAACTAACACATTTTTATTTTAGTTGAGTATTATGAAAAACATGCTTAAATTCTAATTTTATGATACTTTCTTAAAAAATCTGGTGTGAAACAACCACACGACTTCCATTACCCGCTGTTACATGTATTATATAAATTTTTTGGAGTTAATGTGATCAGAAGACATAGAATTGACCTAACGAAGTAGAAAACTGAACTGTTTCCGGTACCAGGTTGATACTTATGTAAAGACATATCAAACAAACTTGCATTGGTAGAGTTATTTTTTGAAACACCAATTTCTGAGATCTAAAACTGACCTACCAAAGCAGGATGACTGTTAATTTTCCTGTAATTACCCACGTAATACATGAGAAAGGATATCTAAAATGGATTTATGTAACAATTTTCAAGAAAATCGTAAGAGCTGTTTTTGAGCCACCAACATTTACAAAAACTTTGTATACTCAATTGTTGACCGGGAAACAATAATTACATTCAAAAAGATATTTTAAGGGGAGTTAATATGGCGAGTTTGAAAAAAATCCGTACAGCCGCTTTTGAAGGAACGCACTTGCGAGACCTGAAATTGAGCTATTTATACAGGACGCTTATCAGTTTTCCTGATCTAACCAACTATATCTAATAGAGTGCTTATATAGCAACTTTGAAGAAAATCGTTAGAGCTGTTTTTGAGCTATAGACTTACGGTCCCACTTCCGGTTTCCGATATCCTACTTTCGGTTTTTCAATTTTCACAAAAATTGAGAAAATCCATCTGTAAATCAGACCTGTCCCAATTCTGAAGTTTCGACGTTCTATCTTTATTAGTTTCGGAGACACGATAACCAGAAGGTTCCGCACATACATACGTTACATACATAGATACGTACATACATACACACTGACTACTTGGCAAAAACTACTTTTTTGGGTGCAGGGGGCCTTTAAACATGTAAATCAGGTGGAAATTTGATATCAAATTTTTGGACCGAATACAATACTTCCATTACCTACGGCAGTATGGTAATGGAAGTAAAAATAAATAAATAAATAAATATACGCTTATTCTCTATTACCAATAAAAGATATTCAAACAACTATTCAGAGATTTTTATTAATATTATCATAATTATAAAGTTATTATAATCATAAAAGAAAATGAAAAATATATATATATATATATATATATATATATATATATATATATATATAAGACATGATAAAAAAAGTATTTTTACTTTATCAAATTAAATTAAGCAGATAATAAAATGTAGTAGTATCCAATGTTGATTTTTATTTAAAAAAGAGTATTTATTTGAAGCACGTACTTCGATTTAAATTAGCACACATGAATTTCTAAGAAAAAAATATAAAAATTCATATAATAATAAAAATTCATATTAAAAGTTCATATATGTATTTATTTTGATTATTTAACGGTGATTTCAATGAAAAGCACAAAAATCTTAATGTGCAGTAACACCGAATATGAACTTTATAAACATTGTACTGGAACTATAGTTAAACACTATAGTTGTTTCGCGGTCGACATAATTATACAGAGTATTTTCAAAATGAAAAAACAGTCTGGAGGGCAGCGTTCTTTTTTCAACTTTGAACCATAGATGACACAGATCTACAAAAATGATGCTAGCAAAATTTGATTTGATAATTTTAGCTGATACATATGATTTCTGGTGCGCTGAAATAAAAAATGAAGCCAACATGCAGTACATATGGTTGCGTACTTGGGGTTCATGAGTTGTCTCTGAATGAAAGGCGAAACTTGCAGAAGCTCAAAAGTTTATTTACAGAAAATCACCAGTAAACACAGCTTAAATAATACCTGACAACAACAAATTTACAGCACAAATTGTATCAGAGCATTAATGTACACAACAATGCGCTGCAAACAAGAGACTAGTCTGGACGACTTTATCGTAAGGCGGTTGGCGAGGAACTGACTGAAGGCCGAAATCCGATTCTTTTAAATACCCTTCTATAAATTACAGAATTTTCCACTAAGTTGTAGAATATTCAAGTTAGAGCTTAGATATTTGATATATCAATAATAACGAATTTCTCACCAAAGTCTCCAAGGAGTGAAAAACTTGCCAAGTTTGGCGCCAGTGCCATTACCTGCCTTTGTGAAGCTTTTTAATGTGTGTTTAACGGAAAATGAGCTATTTTAATGCAAAAACAAACTGGAAATGCAGAAAATTAACATTTTATAAACTCACTAAGCTTATTTGAATGAATTTACATAAAAATAATTACAATCATTTACAAATTCGTAATAATATTTTTATCATTTTACATTTTTACAGGGTGTCTATCGACACAGTTCGTTCAAAACTCTTCCACCAATATAATTCCATAATAACTTTCATAGTTGGTTTCCATGATTAACTATAATTAATCATGGAAACATACTATTGACAAAATCTATACAAGATAGAGAAAAATTGGCTTCATTTTCGGTTTCAGCACACCAAAAAAAATATAAAGATAAGCTAAAATTATCAAATAAAAATTTTTGATGTTGATACCTGTTATTCAAATGTGCAGTTGCATGTTTCATAAAGGAGATAAACCGTCTAAAAATCATAATCATATTAATAAGAATTTCTCATTTAGATTACAATTAAATTATGATTTTAGATAATAATAAACTTGTTCATGCTTTTAGCTGCTTGTTTTTATTTCGGATACGTTTATAAGTTTTTTAGTCGATAAAAAATATTTCTGAATATATATATTTTTTATATTAATAGGACAATTTGTTCGTACTTTTCATAATCAAATAATAAATAAATAAAGCTTTATTATAGTTTTTGATAATAATCTTAAAAAATTAAATTTCTAAGCTATTCACTTAAAAATAATTAAAAATGTTTTTTAAATATTATAATTTTAAATAGTGATTAAGAAGCGTGATTTAAACGTTTAATATTTTTTCTTTACTCTGCGAATCCTAATTACTAAATATAGCTTCCATTTTATTCCGCCTTTTAATACAAGCTAATAATTCTATTAGCAAACATTCCTCTTTCTACCTTTTGCAAGATTTTCAAAATTCAAGAAAGAAAAAAAAAAAAAAAAAAAATGTGTTTTTTACATAAGTTTGAAATTGCTCATGTACTAGCTTCTTGGAGAAAACATTCCACGTGTCAAGATTTTAGTAAAAAAAAAGTTGTAAAATTAGGGAGAATGTCATCTCATTTCAGGATTAGGAAATATTTTAAAGTCCTTTTTAAAAGATGTTCAAAAGCTACCTTTTGTTACATACAACTTTAGAAAGTAATGACCATTGGTTTAAAAGGATGAATGGTTTAATGGTTTAGAAAGTCTATAGGCGGAATAAAATAGTTCTAAAGAAACATTGTTCGGATTGATTCATTTCGACATTCGTGGAAAGTATTGAAAGATATTAAAGCTGAAGTTAAAAATAAGTTTTAAAAATATATAAAAATAAAATATAAAATGGGAAACTAGATAATGACAATGAAATCATTGCTACAAAATAACACAAAAGTCGCAATAAATTTTACTTTCAAAACATAACTCTAATTTACATTGTTTTAATAAAAGTTGAAAATGTGAAGATTGAAAGCTCGCAAATTTTAAAATGTCATACTGTATTGGTTCCCTTAAAAATTTATTTAATTAAACAAAATATCTATCAAATCCCTAATTATCAACCGAACTAGAGATTTTTTGACTATGAACTCATAACCCCTATTTATAGCCATTTATCAACATTTTTTAAAATTAATTTAAGTTTCGCAATAAAAAAAGAGCTATTTTCCCTGCTTAAAAGAAAAAAAAAAGAAAAGAAAAAGAAAAAGAAAAGAAAAGAAAAGAATTTTTTTTTTCAAAATTATCGACTCTGAAATTGAAATATTAAAGCAACATGGCTTGAAAAAATACATATAAGATAATTAAAAAAAAAAAAAATCTATGAAACAGAATTTTATCAAACATAGCCAAGAAATATTCCTATTAAACCTGTGTTCTAATAATAATAATAATAATAATAATAATAAAAGTCCACGTTGAAATTATTTTATTTATTTGGAAGCTAAAGTGGTAGAAGAAGACAACCATGTACACATATACAAACAGAATGAAACGAGCTTTAAATTTATAACAAGCATATTTGTTGAGGAATGGTCAAAAAAAACTATTCTTAACAATAACAATTTTTCTTATTGTTGTTATTATTATTAAAAAATAACGATTGAGTTATATTCTGTTCATTGACATTTTCCAACAAAGTTGAAAAGTGTTAATGACTTCGATTTGTCTGTCTGTCTGGACGCACTCTAACTTCCGTAAATATTTATGGAATTTCTTCAAACTGATATATGTTATTTCAGATCACTATCAGATGTTCCGTATTGAAAATGGAGGTTTTGTGTACCTCTGACGGTTTTGTGTACAGGCACACCCGAAAAAATTTCAAAGCATTGTGTTCTATGAGATTTATTTCTATAAATGATATTTTGATACCTTTACTTTTAACAAATTGAAATGAAATTCAAATATTCTATTCGAGTTCACTGTCGGATGTATTCTGTATAAAATGGAGTAAACCAAAAAGTAAACCAAAACATTGCAGAGAGGTATTTCTATAATCCAGATTTTAATAACTTTACATTGCACAAGTCTTAATGAAATTAAAATATGTTATTCATTTGCACAAAAAACAGCTTTCGGTAGAATGTAGTATGATTAGTTTTAGATTTACAAGGCCACACAAAAATATCCAGTTATATTAAAGGCTATTATTGGAAATTTGCTGGAATTGCATTCTCATTTACATTAAGTGTTTTTTAACATTTCCTAACAACTTTAAGTGTAAATATGATTTCAATATTTGTGTCTGTCTGTTCGACTGTTCATCTTTCTATTTGTCCATCTGTCCGCCCCCAGCGTCCGTAAATATATTCAGA